>LR750051.1:900875-1004270 GCA_902729485.2 Mus minutoides
ATGCACACAGAGTAAAACAAAATAAGTGGCAAGTTCTTTAAAAATAAACATATATAGCATGGCTATATAAATATCAGCAAAATATATTTGAGGTGAATGTACCATTGTGGATGAAGGTGCTCCCTGGAGGACAAAAAGGAAAGCAATTCTACCCAGGAAAATGTATGAAGTCTGAATTTTCTATTATTAAATGACATAGTCTTCAGTTAGCCAAAGCAAACGTTAGTGTGTTTACAGAAAGTAAATTCCAAATCCAAAATTGTAAGGAAAATTTTCTACAAAGATATCTGAGTTACTTCAATAAATACACTTAGTAAATGTATAGAAATTGTTGACAGCTTTGCTGTAGTATAATGATATGCAGAAACGTTTACATTTGGTGAGCATAGTTTGCCAGGTTTGGCTATTATATAGACACACTGGATGCCATCACATAAGCAAGGGGAACACATCCATCACTTCCAAAATCGGCTCATGTTCCTTTGTGTATACATGGTAAAAAGGTCTCGTGAAACTCCTAACAAGTTTGAACATGTGCAGTGCCTTGAACAGTGATAGCTGACAATGAGTATCAGCTTATCTCTAGGCGTGGCTGTGAGGGAATATCTTGATTACAGTGACTGAGATGGGGAGATCCACTCTAGTTTTGGGTGACACAATCCTACAGGCTGAGCTTCTGGACTGGGTAAAAGGAGAAAAGCGAGCTGAGGTTCACTCCAATGTGACCAGCTGTCTTAGCTCTTGTCCCCATGACCTCCCTGTCATGATGGGATCCACCCTTCCGCAGCATGCCAAAATATACTCTCCCTCTGCTGAGTAGCTTTGTCAGATATTTTGCCACAGCAATTAGAAAAGGAGCTGACACAAGCTCTGTCCACCTCAGGTAACTAAGACTTCGTATCAACTGCGCAAACAGCCACTTACTTCCTTGGAACCAGCAAGCCCTGGTGACCACCATTTTATTCTCTGCCTCTATGCACTGGATCAGTTCATGTCCCTGATGTAAGTGCAATATTGCTTTTATTTCTCCTTCAGCTGACTTAATTAACACAATATCTTGCAGTTTTATCCACAACTCAGAAACAACAGAATTTCTTTCCCAAACATAACAGAAAAGCAAGTATCTATTGATATACAAATGCACCTCTACAAAGACACCACGGTACTTGTACACACACACACACACACACACACACACACACACACACACACAATTTTTCATATGCATTAATAGTATATTTTAAAAAATCTTTCCTCAACCTAAGAAAGCATCTTATTTTTTAGCATTTTCTTAATTTAGCATGTTATTTTACATGTTGGTAACAAAGTCCTCATAAAGAATTGGTGTCTAAAACATTTAGCTTCTTTTCCTATGTGTAAAATTATATAATGAGACAACCTTTTAAGTTGTCTTTAGATTTCTGGGTAAAATGGCAAACCGAAAGCTGCCTCCCTGTGACCTGCTGAAGGAGAATCAGAGAAACAAAAATAGGCTCTACTCCAAAGAAAGACAGATAGGAAATGGGCTTTTCAGTGATGTGAGATTCCTAATGCTGCTGAAGAGGTATGTAAGACAATGGATGTATGTATGTCTGTAATCCAAAGCCACAAGGAAATGGAACATCAGGGAACCAGGGCTTGTCCAAAAGATCCTAACTCCTCAACCACAGAATCAAAGAAGCTGAAACAGGGGACATGCCAGATGAAGATTTCACAAGTTTTCCAGTGGAAACCATCAACTGGCCAGAAATAGGGCAAGGGGAAGCACATGAGTTCAGTAGAGGATCCGGAGAGGAAAGCCAGAAAAAGTGAGAAAATCAGCAATGGGAATAAAAATGTCAGAACAGCGTGTGTTGAGAGGAAACTGCTCGCCTTATGAAGTGGAGGAACAAAGGGGCAGAGTGGAGAAATGAAGGAGGCAGGAGAATACCTGTGTCTCTTTAGAGGCCACCAGTCCTTGCTGGCCTAACCCCTCCCACATGATGCTCTACTTCTTGAAGATTCTGCCCTCTTCCGGAACACCTGGGCTGTGACCCAGGTACAATACACAGACCTCTGATTATTTGCAGGACTATAATAGGGATAATTAGGTATACTCTAAATGATCGTCACTATTAAAAGGTGTAAACAAGACTGGTACGATGGCTCACTGGTTGAAGACTCCTGCCCTGAGTCTTGATCTCCAGGAAGGAGAAGGAGAGACCTGACACCTACCCCTGTCTTCTGACATCTACACACACTGTGGCTCATGCATAAGTCAATGTAGTAGGAAGATTTTTTTCAAAGCATACATAAACCATGCGTAGTTATTCAACAGAAAGCTATTTCGGTGGAAGTTTATTGACTGGAGCTGCAGGGGTGAACAATAGATAAATGTCAAAATTTAAAGATTTCTACCCAGGACATCTATGAATATACTTAAGTTACAAAGGTTTTCTATTTGGTGAATGGAATGTTGTGTAAAAATGCTTACTATGTCAATGCTGCAAATTAGTTCTCTCAAGCACACTCGCGAGCGTGCACATGAGCACATGCACACACATTTGTGTGTGTGTGCCAGGGAAGGGACTGAATCTGCCTCATCAATTCAAGTATTGTATGACTGATCTATATTTCCAGCACGAAGAGAGAAAAAAGAAAGCCAGAAAGTTGTTTGTTGGCATTTGGCAATAAACTGCATGCCTGGGTCCCTAATTCTGGCATGGACATGAATATCCTTGTAGACCTAAATTTTTTTAAAAACCTGAAGCTAATAGAGAACTTATTAAAACTTCCCAGTGCTGGTAGTGTTTATTTTATGATTCTACATGAAATCTCATCTGTTATACAATATTTCATAATAAAACGAGACAACAGCTAAAAGAGAAAGATGAATGTACACTGAATTCCCCAGTGGCTCATTACCAAGTCTGGTCTTTTGGGTTTGACTGCTCACAAGAAGGTTGGTACCCAGTGACTTTGTCCTCCGCACTAAAGTGCATGGATTTTGATATATTCATTAAACATAAAAGTACTAAGGTTAAAGGTATATTACCAGAGCCACCGAGGATAACAATAGATGCCAATATCATCACATTTTTAAAAAGATGGGCTATTTTTATTTTTTATTGTGTGTATATGTGTCTTAGTCACTGTTCTATTGCTGTGAAGATACCATGACCATAGCAACTCTTATAAAATGAAGTATTTAACTGGAGCTTCCTTACAGTTTCAAAGATTAGTCCATATCATTGTGGTAGAGAGCATAGCAGCATGCAGATGGAGTCATGCTGACAAAGCAGCTGAGGGTTCTACATCAAAATCTATAAGCAGCAGAGGGAGAGAGAGAGAGAGAGAGACAGACACAGAGACAGAGACAGACAGAGAGGCTCTGACTCTGGTGTTTGAAATCTCAAAGCCAACTCCCAGGGACATACTTCCTCTAAAACTGGCCACACATACTCCAAGGCCACACCTCCTAATCTTTGTCAAACAGCACCACTCCCTAATGACTACATATTCAAATGTATGAGCCTATGGAGGCCTGTACTGGCTAGTTTTGTGTCAACTTGACACAGCTGGGGTTATCACAGAGAAAGGAGCTTCAGTTGGGGAAGTGCCTCCATGAGATCCAACTGTGGGGTATTTTCACAATTAGTGATCAAGGAGGGAGGTCCCCTTGTGGGTGGTGCCATCTCTGGGCTGGTAGTCTTGGTTCTATAAGAGAGCAGGCTGAGCAAGCCAGGACAAGCAAGCCAGTAAGAAACATCCCTCCATGGCCTCTGCATCAGCTCCTGCTTCCTGACCTGCTTGAGTTCCTGTCCTAACTTCCTTAGTGATGAACAGCAGTATGTAAAGTGTAAGCTGAATAAACCCTTTCCTCCCCAACTTGCTTCTTGATCATGATGTTTGTGCAGGAATAGAAACCCTGACTAAGACAAATTGGTACCAGAAGTGGGGTATTGCTGTGATAGGCCTGACCATGCTTTTATTTGAAAGAATGTGGATTTGGGGACTTTGGATTTGGAACACAGTAGAATGCTTTAAATGGGGCTTAATGGACCATCCTAGTAGGAATATGGAAGACTTTGTTGCTGGGAGTAATTTGAACTATGTTGACCTGGCCCAAGAGATTTCAAATGAGAAGAATTTCAGAATGTGGCATAAAGACTGTTTTTGTGGTATTTTGGTGAAGAATGTGGTTACTTTTTGCCCTTGACTGAAAAGTCTGCCTGAGACTAAGGTGAAGAGACTCAGATTAATTGCATTGACAAAGGAAGTTTCAAAAAAGCCCAGCTTTGTTCTCTGGTTAAGTCTTATGAAGAGAAGTTTGAGCAAGTATAGTAAGCTTAAAAAGGAAAAATATAAAATACATGGTTCGAGTATTAAAGGAGTACCAGGAAGTGAAATGGAGCAAAATCTTGTGTTCTTGGAGATAACAGATTAAGGGAGTGGGACAATGAGGCAAGATCCTACCCAGCTAAATTTAGATCCAGGCATGGTGGTACACACCTTTAATCCCAGGAGACGGGCATGCTGATCTCTGTGTTTTAGGTCAATCTATAGAGCAAGATCCAGAACAGCCAATCTTAGGTAGTGAAGGAGTTGGAGAACAGAAAGCTGGTGATAATGTAATAGAACAAGGGGGCCATGTTCCAGCTCCTGCAAGCAGCAGAACTGCAGTTTCAGCCATGTGGCTCTGGCTTTACAATGAATAATAGAAAGGACTACTTGGACAATCAATGCTGGCTAGCTGGAGCTAAGAAATTATCGGTGATTAAGAAGAGACCAGCATCACTGATGTGAAATCTTTTGGGAAGTGTTTTCTGTGAGCACATAGAAGCTGTGTTCCAGAGATAGCCAAGGTTGTACCTCATGCTGCAGCTGAACTTGGTAATCTGTAAGAGTCACCCAGGTGGTACTGGTTTTGAAGGCATGAAGGTATCATGAAGAACATCTGAGGCTTGGAACTGTGAGAAGTCATGAAAGGCCATTGGAGAAGGTATAGCCTCAGCTGTAGTTGATGGCCCAGGAGTGAAGGGGTCATGAAAAGGATTTGAGGCTTGGCACCATGAAGAGAGCCTATGAAAGGCTATTGGTGAAGCCTAGTTGGAGTGGAACACTCCAGTGTATTGGAGATGTCAGTACCATGGGATGGTCACCAAGAACAGCAGCCATAGTGGAGTAGATCAACCTGAGCTTAGAGTGCTACAGAGGGCAGAGCTGGAGAAGTGATGCCAGCCCTTAGGAGGAGTCCAAAAGAGCAAGTGGAATCCCAGACACTGAAACAAGAAGCTGTAACATTGAAATTGCCTTAGAGACTCAAAGATGTTAAAGATGGCCGGGCATGGTGGCGCACGCCTTTAATCCCAGCACTTGGGAGGCAGAGGCAGGTGGATTTCTGAGTTCGAGGCCAGCCTGGTCTACAAAGTGAGTTCCAGGACAGCCAGGGCTATACAGAGAAACCCTGTCTCAAAAAACCAAAAAAAAAAAAAAAAGATGTTAAAGATGCCAGAGCCATGGGATACATCCTGAGGAAAGCTGCTAACAGGGAGTGGAACCAGCCCAGGAGAAAGCAGTTTGTTGCAGTCAACAAAGATAAAAAAGGAGTGGAGATCTGAAGACCGCTTTGACATCAGCCATGGAGATGCAGAGTTTGGAGTTTGCCCAGCTGGTCTCCTGTCTTTCTTTGGAGATTACAGTTAGGTGATTGGATGGATCTCAGAAGAGACCTTGAACTTTGGACTTTTAACATTGTTGAGACTGCTATATACTATGAGGACTTTAAAAGTTGGATTAAATGCATTTTGCATTGTGCTATGTTAAAGTATGCCCCCCCCCCGCCCCCATAGACTCATGTATTTGAACAAGTCTATCGGGGCCAGGGAGTGGAATGTGATGGTTTGTATATTCTTGGACCAGGGAGTGGCACCATTTGGAGGTGTGACCTTGGAATAGGTGTGACCTGGTTGGAGTAGGTGTGTCACTGTCCGTGTGGGCATAAGATCCTCACCCTAGTTGCCTGGAAGTCAGTCTTCCACTAGCAACCTTTGGATGAAGACATAGAACTCTCAGCTCTGCCTGTGCCATGCCTGCCTGGATACTGCCATGCTCCCACCTTGATGATAATGGACTGAACCTCTGAACCTGCAAGCCAGCCCCAATTAAATGTTGACCTTAATAAGAATAGTTTTGGTCATGGTATCTCTTCACAGCAATGAAATCCTAACTAAGACAAGGCCATTTTTATTCAAACCACCATAGGATGTGGCAGGGTATGTAAGCCATTGTGCATAGCTGGTCATCAGAAGACAACTAGCCAGACTCCTTTCACAATGGTGGTCCTGGAAAATACACTCAGGTCATCAAAGACTTGTAGGTGAGTGCCTTCACCAGCTCAGCTAGCCCCTCCCCTCTGCACCCCAGGATGGAATGTTTCTGTTTATAGGACGTTGTTTTAGAACACCTCCAAGTATCACAGGCTCCTAACCACCCTGCTTACCCTTTTAGAGTGAAGCTTCTTATTCCTACTTGCTGTGGGTGGATGATTCTCGAAGAGTTAGAAGAAGCCACACAGATGGACACTGAATGTCATCTGATGGTGGCAGAGAAGACAGCAAAAGGTTCCCTTCACAGAGCCACAAATGGGATCAACCCACTCAGTCCCTTCCCTCTGGGTGTGGCACCTGTACCTGGGACACCAAGACATTAACAAACAGAGCAAACCATGAGGGAAAAGGTTCTATGGAGATGGACCTGTCTCCACATGTCAAATATGACAACACCCCCCCCCCCCCATTTCTCAGAGAAAGGCTGCAGGAAACTAACCTGTAACCGTGCACAGAGCATAGGTGGAGAGTCTCCTCCAAAAAGGTCTCTTAAGGGGATGAGAGAAATAATGAATGCAGGGCCTTGGGCAGGTGACTCTTACATGGGAGGGGTTTGCTAATGACCTCAGTTGTTGTGGTGGTTTGAATATGCTTGGCCAGGGAGTGGCACTATTAGGAGGTGTGGCCTTGTTGGAGGAAGTGTGTCACTGTGGAGGTGGGCAGTGAGACCCTCCTCTTAACCACGTGGGAGCCAGTCTTCTCCTAGAGGGCTTCAGATGAAGATGTAGTGCTCTCAGCTCCTCCTGCACCATGCCTGCCTGGATGCTGCCATGCTCCCACACACTACATACAGGTGATGACAACTGCAAGAGAGACAGAGTTGTGACTGGAATCCATGCCAGCACACCTGCAGTGAGCAAGCTGCCTGCCGCTGCAGCTACGATGGGCAGGAAGGAGGTGTTGGATGGAGATGTTGTCTGTGCATCCTGTGGCAGTCTTGTCTTGTGTCGGACTGTGGGTGAGATGCTTAGAAAGGAGGCTCTATGGAACTGTGAGTAGTGTTCCTGTATAGGGAGGGAGTAACATCTCTCCCCAGTGAACTGGTGCTGTTAATGTGGGCACAGCCACGTCAAGGACCACGTGAAGGTCAGAGGAATGGCAAAGCATTCCTTCAGTCCACATGAGAATGTTGACAATATGTGTGGAAAATGCCCACCGTTTCTCCCCCTGAGTGTTTTTGACCTGAAGGCTGCTCCCCTGCAGAGACCGCTCCTACTGAGATTAGCTACAGCAGCCTCCTTGTTCATCTGTTTGTAATAACCCTGCCTCCTTGTTAGTCTGTATACAACCCTACCTCTCTCTTCGGCTGTATTTACATAACCCCGCCTCCTTGTTTATCTGTATACAACCTCGCCTCCCTCTCTGGCTATATTTACATAACCCGCCTCCTTGTTCATCTGTATGTAATAATCTACCTTCTTGTTCAGTTGTATATAATAACCTCACCTCCTTGTTCAATGGTATATAATAACCCACCTTCTTGTTCACCTGTATGTAAGAACTGTGCTTCCTCTTAGCTCTATATAACAACCTTCTTCCTTTTTCACCTGTGTGCAAAAATCTTGCCTCCCTGGGGTTATAATAAACACACTGACATTCCACGGGGTGGAGTGGGGGCAGGGGAGTTGTGACTTCATCTGAGAGCCCAGACCACCAGATCCTAGCTTTTCTGTGTCTATGGGTCTCTGTGTCTATCTTTCCTCATTCCTTCCCCACCCCTGTTGGGTCAATCCCTGGATGCAAGCAGGGTGTATCCTTCATTTAGATACTGTGCCCAGGTCTGCCCATGTGACTGAGTCCCCATGGAGTGGGCATGGCCACTGTGGATGGGAATGGCACTAAGCAAAACCATGTGTGTTCTGTAAATGCAGCCATGGAGGAGAAGGAAAAGAAGGGACAATGATTGACCAGCAGAGCCCCATGATGTCCCGCCATCTCCATTCTGCAGAAGAGTCAGCCCTTAGAGAGGATCTCAGAGTGGAACTGCCACACTCCTCTTGGCAGGAGTCAATTCCAGTGAAGTGACAGTTGTGCCCATAGCCCGTGCCCATAGCCCAGAATAATCTATCACACAAGAGTCTGCTTAATGAGTGCAGGCATTCGGTTTGGTGCATAATGAAAATAAATCTCAGTGCAGTGTTTCTGGCTGATTTCCCTCCCCAGTTAGAGTCTGTCGCATTAGTGTGACTTTCTGGCTTAATAAAGCTTGCACTTGGCACACTTGAGTTCCATAAAAAGTCGTTCTCTGAGGCTGCTAAAACGGCTCAGTGGATAAAACATTTGTCACAAGAGTATGCAGATCAGAGTTTAAAAGCCCAGAATCCACATAAAATCCAAGCAGGTGTGGCAGCCACCTGTGATCCCAGAGCTCAGGAGGCTGTGATGGGATCCAGAGGCAGGCTGCCTAACTACAGGAGCTTCAATTGATGAGCTCTGCACTCAGCAAGAGACACTGCATCAGTAAATGGAGTGGGGGTGGGGTGATCCAGGATGGTGGCTGACATCATCCTCTGGCTTCCATGGGCATGTGCACGCAGGCTTGCACACAGGTGCTCCTATACATGCAAACACACGCAGACATGGGCAAAATGAAATAATTTCCCCTGTCCTTGTTAAAGTATTGCTTGGTCCTGTTCATCCTTTGTACTCCGAGGCAGAACATTCACACACCCATGACACCACAGCGTTTCCTCAGCAGCCAAGGGAGACTGGAAGTGAGATTCTAGACTTACCACCTCCAAGCAGCATGCAAAGTACCCAGCGAGCAATTGTGGTATAGAGCCCACTTCAGCCCCCTTGAGCATGCGAGACAGGATGAAGACGATGCCTTTCACCTCACATCAGCCTGACAGAATGCACCGATAGAAGCCAAATTCCCTCACCTTCATAAAAACCTCCCTGTGTCAAATATGCATTCTGTGTAGAACGGGCTTCTTAGAGTTCCTGATCTATTTCTATACATTCTAACAGGGGGCAAGGGCATGCTTTGTGACGCTTGACTCCATTTTCAAGCTCCTGGGACAGAACATTCCTAACAGAAAGCCTGAAAAATGTAAAAGAACTGGGCAGAAGCCCATGCACTTACTGCCTGAGCCCACAGTGAGTACTGTGCTGTTTTGAATGGTTGCTGTCTTCTGTCTGCCTTATTATTATTATCATTATCATTATTATTATTACTTCTTTGCAAAAGAAGGTTGGCATGCAGACTCCTCAGTCTGTGCTTGACCTAACTCTTTATGTATGTGGTTGTGATCTGTAAAGTTTACACATCGGGTGATGCACAGAACCTCTAAAAGAACCACAGCATTCCTCTCAGAATATGCACATGCCTGTGGAACAGCATCCGTCATTAAGATTTCAACTGTGACTCACCTCAGATGGAACACCCTGCCTTCCACCTCCTGCCCACAGACTTTTCCCTGCTGCTCAGTCTCCACAGAAGAAATGGAAGCGATCTGTGTACTCTAGGAGTTCCAGGGTGAGACTCGCACATGGCTTGGGAGATGGCCACGTTTCTGGTTTGCTTGACATCCAGGCTTGAGGATTTAGGTTCTGTTCCCAGAGCCCATGTAAAAATCTCCAAATGGCAGCATCTGTGTATAATCCCAGTGGTGGGATTTGCTGTCAAGACAGCCTAGATAGTTCTACAACCCTTGGGTGGATGAGAGACCTGACTCACGGACAAAAGATAGCACCAAGGAATGACATCTAAGGTGGGTTACCTGACCATTGCATACACACACACACACACACACACACACACACACACACACACACACACACTACCTTATGCATTCTTCTGGATAAGGATTCTTCATTCAGTATTGTATTTATGAGATTCATTCCTATTGCTGCATACATCCTTGAATTGTCCCTTTTATGGATGCTGCTTGGCCTCACCACCAGCCCTGAGGACACCAAGCATGTGTCCCCAAACATTTTCCAAGCTCACTAACATATAGAGGAGACCACAGGAATGGGAGGTGGAGCTTTGGAGCTAGACATGGCCCCACCAGCCTCAGTACCAGGTCTGCTATCCTTGACACTAACCTCACATCAACCAGGTGTGTTCCAGCTCACTTAAACCTGATCAATATACAACCTCCACAGACTTGGAGAACCACCAGTCCTGCTGCCCGCCCCCCCAGGCTCACACTCTATTGCCACACCCACCCCAGTGGAGTCTACATGACAAGTCCAAAAGCTTGGCCACAGTCCTGAGGTAAAAAGTTTCATGGAAACTTGTCTCCTGGAGTCTTTGGCATCCTGTAACACAGAAGTGGTCCAGATTTGTCCTCGCGATAGTGTGAAGGGTCTTGCATGCTTTCTTTCAGTATTGTTTTATTATAGGTGCCCCCAAGGAATGACTTGACAAATAGCTAAGTTAGATTGAACATTGCTTCCTGGCCTTCACCGGTCTCTCAAATATCCTAGGCAGACGTTGAGCTGACCCTGGGCTTGGAATTTTGTAAGTATGTTACTTATTCAGATGAAATGCCTCCAGAGAGATAGTGAAAGAAATCAGGCTTTACAGTTTACTGGATAAGAGCTAGAAATATCAGGGCTAGTTCAACAAAGTAAACTGAGAATTCTCATTACAGCCATCTATGGCAGACTACATTACATAATAGTAGAAAGAAGGTGGGTTGTGGTTTAAGGAGGAACTAGAGTATTGTATTATTCATGAAAAGGTTAGTAGAATGGAGCCCCCTTGGTGCATGTTTTTCACTAGGCCCAGAGGAATAGCATAATTAGGTATTTACTAAGGAACCCCTGGTGGTGGGTTATACAATAGACTAGAATTGCACCTGAGCATATAGCCCTCTCACCTGGCTCCTAAGAATAGCTGACTTTAGATAGGGCTGATCTTATGTCAGTTGTAAACACTGCCTGGTTCCTGTTATCTTTTATGTATGCATTTCTCTGTTTTGTATAGAGTTATTATACATCAGATAATCTTGATGTACCTTGGCTAATATATCACATAACTTCCTTCTCTTATTCTGTATTATAAGTCTGATGTTCACTTTGAAAAATTTCATTCAGATTCAACACTCTCTTGAGTTTGTAGGTTTGTCACTCACTGACTCCTTGCCCACCTTAGTGCCAGGATCCTGATTTCTCCCCCAGATTGAGGGACCGACTGAGTCCAGCCCATGGCACTCTGTCTAACAAACTGGACCTTGTATGATACTATGGCACCTTGATAGATGCCTATGGTACTTTAGGGTTTTATTTATTTTGCCTGTATCTTATGAACACAATAATTATTATATAAGTGTGTGTTTGTGCACTCATGCCCATGTGTAAAATCATTTTATTTTTCTTCATTAAAATTGGGGTTTGTGGGTGTAGCACATAAAAACAGAAAACAGATTTTAATTACAGATAAAGAGTAAATTTTTAGTGTAAGTATGGCCTATGTAATATTTTATTGGATTATAGTTAAACAAAAATATTCTCTTTTTTTTCTGAAATTAACTCAAAATCCTGTACTTGGTGGGAAATGCCAGGAGAGAGGTGAACACATAGCTATGAGAACCAGCACACTCCTCCTTTTCCTAATGTCTTTGTGCATATGTGTATGTGCACAGTGTATTATGTATTTGTGTGTGCATACATGTATGCTGGTGCATGTGGAGACCACAGACCAAGTCAACTGTCTTCTTCCACATTGCTTTTCGGAGAGAGATCTTTTGAGACCTGGAGCTCATAGTTCAGCGAGCCTGGCTGGCCAGTGAGCTCCAATAATTGACCCATTTCCATACTCCCAGCACTGGACATAAAATGCCTGGCATGTGAACTCAAGTTCTCCTACTTGTATGACAGGTACTTTACCAAGGGAACCAACTTCCCAGCCCTTCGCACAGCCTGAAGCTGCTGCATCGTTGTCCATGTCCATCAAATGGGCAGGTAAACTCTGGCTTCCCTATCTCTTTACCATTCTTGGGGCTATCTAGTCTTTCCCATACTATGGAAAGGATTGAGACACACTGTGGTATTTGGGAAATTAGAAAAACAATGGAGAATCTTCTGCCATCACTGTAAAATATGGAGGAATGAGACACTGGACAGATAGAAAGACCAAGGCAGGAAAGATGGGAGGAGAGACAAGGAGAACATGAAACCACCCCAGTTATCATCTAGGAGATGGGATACATGAAGCATGGGGACTCAAGGATTCTTACCAAGAATGCTGAAGTAGAGGAGGACACAGGAGAAGTCCAGCCTTCAGCCAGCCATCCTCAGATCCGTCTAATCAGCAAAGAGAGCACCGCCTGGGAGTTTGTTAGGAATGCACAAACCAGGCCCTACCCACAGTCTGCTGGAATCCATGCTCTAGCAACCTCTGAAGTTGATTCTGAGGCAGGATCACCAGCAGATGAAGAATCACTGCCCTGAGGTGAGACTCATCCCAATATAAATAATCTGACCTTTTATTTCCCCAATACATCAAATCTAGGTGGTGGTGGTTATGAAATCATTTGTGCATTCCTCTGAAAGCAAACGACTACTATTGAAGAGGCACTAGCTGTAAGAAGCATCTTTGTTTCCAAGAATTACAGTGTAGTGTGGAATACTGTTCAAGCACAGTGGCCATTACAATCGTAATCAAAGCCACTGTGGTTATCAGCAGGGGACACTTAAGTACTTAAGTGCAGGCAGCCTGTCTAGAAGGAGGGGAACATCATGCTCTTTCAAGTAACTATGGTTAAACTAATTGATTCAACAAGTAAAACTAATAGGTATATATATATATATATATATATATATATATATATATATATATATATATAGTTGTTAGTATCCCTTCAAGGATGAATAGACATTTATTATTCACATTTCTCCATACAAAGCTAGCAATAAGGTCAGTGAGATAGTACTTCCTGACAAGCCCAATGTCTTAGGGTTTTACTGTTGTGAACAAGGCAACACTTATAAGAGCAACATTTAATTGGGGCTGGCTTACAGATTCAGAGATTCAGTCCATTATCCTTAAGGCAGGAGCATGGCAGCATCTAGGCAGGCATGGTGCAGGCAAAGCTGAGAGTTCTATGTTTTCATCTGAAGGCTGCTAGTGGAAGACTGACTTTCAAGCTAGGATGAGGGTCTTAAGCCCATGCCCACAGTGACATACCTACTCAAACCAAGGCCATACCTTCTAATCCTGCCACTTCCTGGGCCAAGCATATCACAGCCAACAACCTGAGTTTGATCCCTGGGATCTGATTTCAGGGACCCAACACTTCTGATATACACATGCATATAGTATCATGTTCTCTCCCCTCCCCACCCCCTCTTTCTCTCTGTCTGTCTCTGTCTCCCTCTTACACACTTTTAAAAGTTTGTAAGAAGTTAATATCATACATGGATGAAACAACACGGTGGAGTGCATGTAATGAAGTCATGTGGAAGGTGTCAGGGTCTCACAGAGACAGTTTCTCCAACCAGACATCCGAAACAGGAAACTGCAAGGCTGAGAGCCTTTGTTCTCACTTTAGGTCTAAGGTTTGCAGTAAGACTCAGCCTTGTCATAAACTCAGAGCTATGAGCCATTGGGAAGTGTGGCGTGGAGGAGAGAGGGGTCACCAGGTTGGGACAACTCCAGACAGCCCCTTTAGTCCTGGGACTGAGGAGGGGCTGTCAACTTTACTTTCAGATGACTGCAAAAGACAGGTATGCACAAGTTGCTGTGTCTGTGTATATTCTCTGGTGTCACAGAACCCAGGGTTTTTTGATATGGAGCCATGAGATTGCAGGTCACTAGGCTCACCGATCACCACCCTTGGAGGACCAGAGCTTTTTAGAAAGATAGTTTTATTTAGAGCCTTTCTGTGAGAAATGCACACCGTTCCCTGCAGTTCAAGGCCCCAGGACACACTGATGTCTAGACAAGCTCAAGGGACATGGACACTTGAGCCTTGAGGCACAACTAGCACAATGTCCACTTGCAGGTCAGGACACAAGCTACAAGCCCCCAGACTATGTGTCCTAGTCAGGGTTTCTATTTATGTGCAAAACAGCATGACCAAGAGTCAAGTTAGAGAAGAAAGGGTTTATACAGCTTGCACTTCCACACTGCTGTTCATCACCAAAGGAAGTCAGGTCTGGAACTCAAGCAGGTCAGGAAGCAGGAGCTGATGCAGAGGCCATGGAGGGATGTTACTTACTGGCTTGCTTCCCCTGACTTGCTCAGCTTGCTTTCTTATAGAACCCAGGACTACCAGCCCAGGGATGCCACCACCCACAATGGGCCCTCCCACCCTTGATCACTAGTTGAGAAGATACCTTACAGCTGGATCTCATGGAGGCTCCTTTCTGTGTGATAACTCCAGCTTGTGTCAAGTTCATACACAAAACCAGTCAGTACACTATAACACCACAAACTCACCCCCAACTCAGTGAGATTCTGTGACACACAGACGTAGTCTCATCCCTGTAACCCGGCAAAAATCTCCCACATTCCTCAGATTCTCTTGGGCTCATATCTCAGGTCCTTTGTATGTTAACAAGGCAGCTGAGGGCTGGCAGCCCCCAGGTAGCATTAGTACCCAGCTGGCCACAGAAAATGCTAAGGCAGAATTAAAGGGTTAGACTTCCAGCCCACCTTCTTGAGGGGCTCTTCAATGTCTTCTGTGGTGGTGTGAATCTATGTGATCTATTCACCTTAGCAAGGACACTTATCAGACTAAGGACATTACTCCAGCCAAGTCTAGTATGGAGAAACAATGAGTTTACTGAGGAACTCACTGGTGTTTGGGAGACTCGGTAGCTTCTTCAGAGGAAAGTCCACCAAATCATGGGTAAGATTTGTGAAAGCAACCTTTCCCAAAGCTCCCTCCAGGTGTAGGAAGCTCCAACCAAGAATTTCCTTTCTCCCAGCAGGCACTTGTTGCTTATAGAACCCTGGAGAGAGGGCTGAGCCGCAGAAGAGTTTTGGATTCCCCAAATGTAAGAGTTTGTGGAGAAGGGATGTTTTAGTTTGGAGGAAACAGCTATAAAACAGAAAGGAAATGGGCACTATAACTGGGTTCTTAGAGAAATCAAAGTTCTCACTACAACATGGCTTCTCACTGAATCTAAAGCTCACTGACTGGATAGATCGGCTACCATGTAAGCACCAACTCTTGTCTTTATTCTCTAGTGCTGTGGTGACAGGGGTACTCCTTTTACATGAGTATACATGGGGAGTCTGCACTCAGATCTTCATGTTTGTTTGAACCCTTATCACCAGCCTTACAACAACCTTTATAAAGAGGTACATATGCATATAGTTGACCTTTGTTTTTTGTTTTTTGTAGTCCCGTGGGGAAGTCTGGCTACTTCATTGACTTGAGAAAGCAGTTGTGAGACTGCCAACTGTAACTATGGAATGGAAGTTCTGGCAGCCCATGTCTTGTTTTGCATCTGAAGGAGGACAGATTTGGGAATGTCACCTGTTGCTATTCCCCAATAGATAGTGTCAGAATTGAATGAGATTGAATTGGAGGGCTCCCAGCTGGTGCGCAACACAGGAGAGAATTGCCTACTGCTGGTCGCACATCTTTGATGTGGATTGTTATGGTGAGAGAGCAGGGAACAACAGAGACAATATTGTCCTGGAAACAGTGCCAAATACAGCTCTCACTCCAGAGGGAATAGAGACAGTTTATTTTGAGACAAAGAGGAGTAAGTATGGCTCAAGAACATGGATTCTGGATCCCCAGGTGACTCACATGTCACATAAACCATTAAGCTTTTAATGAGCACAGAGCAAAAGAAAAACCTAAATCAATACATTTTCTGAGGCTCGCCTGTAGACTTCAGAAAAGCTGGGGAATCTCTGTTGAGGGTTTCAGCAGAGGGTATATCCTGACATTCTTCATCTTTGTGTTAGGGGAAGCTAATTGCTCGCCATATTTGTACATTCTGAAGGTCTTACCCCATGGTCAGAGAATGTTACATCAGATACAGAGATGTATGGCTGCTGGGGAAACTAAAGGTAGCCCCGCCCCCAAAAATCTTGCCTCTAGATCGGCAACATTCCAAATTTGCACAGCCAGGAAGCTCCAGCCTTCTGCCTCTTGCACTCACATGTGACTTTTTCAGGGAACTTGGGTTCACTCTTCTGAGTCACTGGCACAGAAGTAAGCTCTTCCCATCTCTCTAACAACTGAAGTCAGGGAGTGCTGGGCTGACCTCCTCACTCACAGACCAGAGCCTGGCTATAGCTGCTGACACCTGGACTTTTTCAGATCATGACAGTTGGTCTTCAAGAGCATCAGGGAAGAAACCAAGCTAAATTCTTTTGCAACCTAGCTTCGAAAGTCCCCATTGTTACCAAACTCCATTCACTTCATTGGGAGCACCAAAGCTTGCCAGCATCAAAAAGAAGGGCACAAATATGGTACAAATATCCCCTACATGACCCCCATAGGGATAACAGAAGAGGGAGCCAGATAATTCCCTTGCTTTAAGATCTGGCTTACAAATATGGGTGGGGTTTTGTCTACTATAACTTCTGGAAGGACAAGGGGCTGTTCAGCACGGCCGCTGTCCCTCGATGCCTGGACCATGCAGGTTCATGTGAGTACTCATCTAGTCCTTACAACCCTGAAGGAGTCGGCGTCACTCACAGCTCACCACACTTTGATCAGAAACAGAAAGTGGGAAAATAAGTTGCTGAAGTCCTTCAGCATGAGTAGCAGTCACTGAGCTTGCTAATGGGCCCCTGTTCCACCTTGTGGAGGTTTCATTAGCCCCATGAGGATGGGGTGGCTTTGACTGTGTGAAGATAGGAATCAATCTAAAGGAGAAAATCTGCTCTTTTGTTACCTTTGACATTCTCTAACTTCCACCTGAAACCTGGGAGGCAGGATATCTCCACTGAGAGGAGACACTGGACTTGCCAAGGATAGCAAACATCTGCATTCTGGGCCCTGAACAGGTATTATATCTGTCTCTGTGTGTGTGCATGTGTGCATGCATGTGTGTGTGCAGCTGTCTAGGAGAATTTCTATGTGTATATCTACATATTGTGTATGTATGTTTATATTTTTGTCTACATGTGTGTATCTGTATGTGTTTATGTTTCTAAAACTGTTTGCACTTGCGTGTGCACACATGTGCTATGTGTATATGCCTGTGCGCATTTGAGTATGTCTGAGTATGGTATGAACTATTTGTNATGCATAATTTGGTTGAAAAACATTTTTTTTTCTAGAAGTAGAATGAATAAACGAAATATATGGGTTCACTGTTTTCTTCTGGCTGAAAGAAGAGACCAGGGGTGAATGAGCCAAAGAGGCAGATCTGCCCAGTGTTTGGTTTCCAGTGGAACACGGCTGACAGTGAAGGAAAGTGGGGCCAGCTAGGAGGTGTACTGCTAGGAACAACCCAATGCAAAAGATCCCATCCTACTCCAGACACATCTGATCTGTCTTCCATGGAGCAGCACAGCTTTGAGAATTAGGTCACTGGGCCAATGTTTTCTGTGAACAGGTGTGGATCCCTTGGCTGTTTAAGTGAGGCTCCTGGTTCAGAAATGCAGTCTTATGAATTTACAGTGGCTGTGACTATATACAAGATTGAACCAGATCAAACCCAGAACGGATGGAGAGGGGCTCATGAAGTCCCACCCCTAGCAGAGGAGCTACTGGCAATTTTTGACTTCTGGGAGAAGGAAACTAAGTTTTCTTCAGGGATGCAGCCCCTGAGAGGCTACCCAGGTTCCAGTACATGGTTTTATATCCATACACATACAGTAATCTAAGTGGACTAAGCAGGTTTAAAGAAAGAGCACATTGGGATAGGAGGATAATCGGAGGGAGGAAATGTGGCATGGATTTGATCTAAGCACATCGTGCATGCAATTCTCAAACAATAAAGAAAGAAACAAGCTTTCCAGACTTTAAATGTAAAAAGAGACTTGAAAACAACTGATATTTCTTTAAATATTTACTTTCTCCAAGCTCTGCAGCAGATGTATTAGCTCACACAAGGTCTTTGAAAACCTCTACATTGTAACTACATGTATATACCTCACACCTAGGAGACAAAGCCAAGTAGAGAAAATAGAAAGCAATTGCCAGAATAGATGCTACAATGTTAGGGCAGAGTCTATGCTTTTATTCTCAAACCATGCCAGGAAGTCTAGTCACAATAACAGTAGCTATTCAGATACTGGACTACTGGACACAGTCTTTGTCTGGATCCTGGTACACTCCCAGGGTCCACTCCATCAGCCTTTATATCAACCTCATAACATGCATCTTTTATAAATGCCAAAGTGGAAAATCAAGCATGAAGTCCAGGACTGGCTTCTACTTCAAGTGCTCATGAAGTCTGAAAACCTAAGTGCTTGTAAGAACACTTCTAGAAAACAAAAACAAGAGTCTTGTGACCCCCGTTTCTTCAAAACATGGGATGATTCTTGGAATGTGTTCTTGTGCTCCTGCCAGGTGTAGTGAAGAGGATTGAGTTTACTTCACATTATTCATCATTGTTTGCTCTTGCTATTCAGTTAAATGTTTAAACTACCCATTGTATGTCTCTATGGAAAACATGGTTTTTCCACTAGTGGCTTGTCCTTGTGGTTGTATACAGCTTGAACTCATGAGAACTTTGCCAAATTGTCTGATGCTCTGCATAAAGCTGACTATTGCGTGGGAGTTTGGTCTGCCCCATTTGTCAGCTCCGTTCTCCCATGTCCCACTGCCTCTAGAACAGTAACAACTGTATTAGTAAGATAGTGATAAAATGCTTAAAGAATTGTAATGATTCAGTTTCACAGGGTCCAGTGAATGGTTGCTTGGCCTCATTACTGGGGCCAGTGGTGAAGCAGACCATCAGGATGTCAGTGTGAAGTTCTGTCTCCCTCATGGTGTCTCGGTAACAAAGAGAGTAACAGGAAAAGACAGGGTCCCAATATCTCCTACACCAGGCCTAACCCTACATCACTTCAGACACTAGCTGTGAATTCAAGGGTACTCAGATTTCAGCAGATTCTTAGAAAATCATTGCTCCACATTAAAGGAAAAAATGGTTGGATATCTAAGAAGGTCTGGCTGCTACTTGCTGTCCTTTAGACTTTCTCTCTTCTGTCTAGTCTTAGTGAAAATGGATGGTCAATCATGTGGCTCCTCTGGTAGAAATGTGTAGCAAGAGTAGGGGTCAACTGGCAGAAGGTGCCATGTGAGGGTGCTGAGAATGTCGGCACAAAAACATGAGCAACTGTATCTAGGTACTTATGACAGCTTGAGACAGGAAGTTCAATGCCAAGTTAAATACTGTCAACTCAGAGACTGACAGGGCTCCACTATGTTCAATAGATTTGCACAAAGACCTCTAATCGCTCCCAAAGCTTATTTTCAAGATGGCTATTTGTATCTTGCCTCCTTGAAACCTGGAGGCTTTTCACATAGGATTCTTTGCTCCATAAGTGGCACTTATTGATCACCTATTGTGTATCTGGCATCTCTGAAGCTTCATGACAATGGCACACTGCAACAGCGCATTCAGACCGGGTTTCCATGTCCAATTTTAAAGGTTCCATCCTTGAGGTTTAGCTCACCTTTCTTATATATGATCAAAAGCACAGAGGGAGTCAGTGGACAACCTTTAATCTTATTACTATCCCATAATATTTCAGTGGAGTTGACAGTAGGAAAAGTGGAGACCTAAGCAGATAATTCAGATTCCCTGGTCTGTAGGGGGAGGAGGAAAGCAGCTTTCAGAGGGACACTTCCCTGCTGCTATGATAAAATACCCTGACTAAGAGCGACCTATGGGAGCAAGAGTTTACTTTAGCTCACAACTCCAGAGGGACAAGAGTCCATCTGGGTGGGGAAGCTTGGCAACAGGGGGCAGGCATATAGGCAGGACAGGAAGCTGAGAGATCCTCGCATCTCAGCTACAAGCTACAAGCATAAGCAGAGGGAGTGAGCAGTGGCCAAGACATTATACTCTCAGTGTCTACTTCCAGTGGAGGAAAGGTGAAGTCTTGTTAAGTTCATAAATTCCAAAAGGGTTTGTCTGTCTGTCTGTCTGTTTGTTTGTTTTAATCTCTTTGTCAGGGTGTTAGGTCTGACACAGAGGAGTGAAGAATGGCTATTTGCTAGGCTGAAGTTTGCCCCAAATAAATAATAAAAAGACTCTGGGATGCAACATCCCAACCCCTCCGCCTCTCTGCAGTTTTAAGCAATCAGCCTTCGCAGCCACAGCTTCTTTCCAGGGATTCTTTCACAAGATCACAGTGCAAACTGGCATTTGAGCCAACTTTAAAGCCCCAAGCATCTCTCACCACGGTCCCAACATTGTTTCAAAGTCCAAGATCTCTTAAGACTCGGAATCATCGCTGAGCTGTAACCCTCTGTAAAATAATAATAATAATAAGAAGAAGAAGAAGAATGCAAATTATACAATATTTCCAGCATTTTGTTAGATCAGGATTGATCAAGGAAGCATGGAAATGAAATGGGAGACAGACCTCAAGAGAAGTAGCTCATCCTTTAATGAGAACAATGGATTGCAGGCTATGTCCCTAGGTGCAAGGAGCTTGGGGACTTACAGGGCAGAGGAGGGGATTTTGAGGAGGAAAGTTTTATTGGTGTGTGTGTGTGTGTGTGTGTGTGTGTGTGTGTGTGTGTGTGTGTGTCTGTTCTTTATAGTTCCAAGGCTGCTGAGTTCAGCAGATGTTCTCATCCCCATGTTGGTTCACACAACGTTGGGCAGGTGTTCTTATCAGTACGCCAAGTTGGAAGTTTCTCAGCTTGTTTGAGGTTTCTTTCCTTTTTTTTCTTTTTAATTTTTATTTATTTATTTATTTATTTATTTATTTATTATTAGAGAATTTCTTCATTTACATTTCAAGTGTTATCCCATAAGTCCCCTATACCCTCCCCCTGCCCTGCTCCCCTATCCACCCACTCCCACTACTTGGCCCTGGCATTCCCCTGTACTGGGGCATATAAACATTGTTAGACCAAGGGCCTTTCCTCCCCAATAATGGCCAACTAGGCCATCTTCTAATATATATGCAGCTAGAGACATGAGCTCTGGGGGTTCTGATTAGTTCATATTGTTGTTCCATCCATTGGTTTGCAGACCCCTACAGCTCTTGGGTACTCTCTCTAGCTCCTACATTGGGGACCCTGTGTTCTGCCCTATAGATCATTGTGAGCATCCACTTCTGTATTTGTCAGGGACTGTCAATGCCTCACAGGAGACAGCTATATCAGGGTCCTTTCAGCAATATCCTGCTGGTTTACGCAGTAGTGTCTGCATTTGGTGGCTGATTATGTGATGGATTGTTTGAGGTTTCTTGATGTAGGGCATTAGGCATTAACCCTCTTGATAATGACAGACTATACATGACCATTGGGAAATGGAGGAACTGAGGCATAGTGAGGAAATGCTGGACCAAAGCAAGACCAAGACTAAAACCCAGCAGGATAAACACTGAATCCTGCAGCTCCAAGTCCAAGTCTTTCCTGTCAAAGGGATCCGCCCTTCCAGCTTTGCTGCCTAGAACACACATCTCTCTTCTGGGGCTGGTTCTACTACTGTGTGCTGCTCTCTTTGGCAGATATCCCACAGCTCTGCCTTCTGTAGCATCTTGAGGGATATGATACAGCCTAGGGCTCATTTCGTAGCTTCTTCGTACAATGGTTTCTCAGGGCCTCCTGCCCTCTCTTATGCAGGGACTTTCATGCAGGGACTTCCCTGACACATGCTGCCTGGATTTAGAGGCTCTGAAACTGCAGAAAGAGAACCCAGGACATCATCCCTTTTGTATCCTCCCTGTGTCTAAAGGCAGCACCATGCAGATGACATTACAGAGTTAGCCAGCCGCCTGGAATCCCATTAGCAGCAGCTTTGTCATGCAGGCGCTTTCTGGAAGCAGACAACTCCTAAAGCTCTTCTTTCATGAGGTGGAGGCTTAGTTGGGTGATGTATTGCCCTCTGAGAACCTTTCTTATTGCTTCAATATCGAGAGATAATCTTTTTAACTGGTACAACCTCTCACCCTGGCCTTCTGTCCATCCATTATCTATCCATCACCCATTCTCCCGCCCACCTATACATCCATCCACCCTTTCTTCCATCTGTCCTCCTAACTTCCATTCTTCCAGTGACTAAATTAATATTTATTGACATATCTTACTTCTAAATGTACTTCAGCAGCTGACCTCAGTCTTTGCGAGTCCTTCTCCTAACCAGAATGAAGGATCTTTCCTGAGCTCACATTTTTGGCTCTTATAAGACAGTTATTTTACCATCTTCCTTCTTTTATCACCCTCGAGACTGAATGAACCCTCTTCCTTTCACCTTCTCTGAGAGGTCGTCTTACAGTCCTTTCTCATTTTTAAAAATAAACCTTAAGAGAAAAGGTGAGGAGAAGCAATATCTCGGCGGAGCTCCTGTGCGGACAGAAGCACTGTTTTCTTGGCCCCTGGTCCTCCCAGAATCCTCTGCTGAGCTGCAGGGAAGCTCAGCAGGAGGGGTGGCAGGTTAATAGCCCAAGGGAGGAAGAATGTGAGTAACTCACTCAAGTGTTATCACCCTGGGAAATGGAGAGAAGTTAGAGACAGCCCCTTTCACTCAGCTGCCCACGGTTTGAAAAGTGCTCATGACAGAGACCTTCTACAATGAGAAAATATCCTCAGGGTAAAGTTCTTCAAGGCAGCACCTTCTTCCTGTACAAACAACAACAAAAGCAGCAATTAATGTTTGCCTGCAGGACTCTTTCTTGCAGGTAACTTTGAAAGTAACTGTATTCTCTGGTTCTCACCCACAAGGTCAGTATTCCAGAGGGAAAATTTTTTTTTTAATTCATATATTTTTCAAACAAATCATACTCTCTTTCACATAAAACACAGCATCTTATGAACATATTTTTGAAGATAGTAAATCATATTCATACTTGGAAGAAGACAAGAAAATGTGTTAATATTTAAGTATAATAGTTTTTCTTATTTATTTATTTATTTATCTTATTCACTTCACATCCTGTTCACTGTCTCCCCTCCCCCAATCCTTTCTCTATCACCCCTCCCCTTCTCCTCTGAGTGGGTGGAGCCCACCGTGGTACTTCAAGTCTCTGTGAGGCTAGGTACTTCCTCTCCCAGTGATGACAGATAAGGTAGAAGAACATATCCCACGTACAGGCAACTGCTTTTGGGATCACCCCTGCTCCAGTTGTTTGGGACCCACATGACGACCAAACTGCACATTTGCTACATATGTGTGGGGAGGCCTAGGCCCATCCTGTTGGTTGGTGGTTCAGTCTCTGAGAGCCCCAAGGGTCCAGGTTAGTTGACTCTATTGGTTTTCCTGTAGAGTCCCTATCCCCTTACGTTCTACAGTCCTTTCCCATATTCTTCCATAAGAGTCCCCAAGCTCAATCCATTGTTTGGCTGTGGGTATCTGCATCTGAGTCAGCTGCTGGGTGGAGCCTCTCAGAGGACAGCCATGCTAGATCCCTGTCTACAAGCATAACAGAGTATCATCAATAGTGTCAGGGATTGGTGCTTGTGCATGGAATGGATCTCAAGTTGGGCTGGTTGTTGGTTGGCCATTCCCTCAGTCTCTGCTCTACCCTCAATCCCTGTATTTCTTGTAGACAAGATACATTTTTGGGTTGAAAGTTTTGTGGGTAGGTTGGTGTTCCTATGGCTCCACTGTGGTTCCTGCCTGGCCATGGGAGGCAGTCTCCCCGAGCTCCATATCTGCAATGCTGCGAGTCACAGCTAAGGGCGCACCCATTGATTCTTGAGTGCCGCCCTATCCCAGGGCTCTGTCTCTTCCTGGAGATGTCCCCTATCCCCCCCCCCCCCATTAGTTGCAGATTTCATTCATTTTCATGGCCATCCAGCCATAATCCCTGCCCCTCCTCATACCTGACCTTTCATCCCCTCTCCCACTCAGTCCCCTCCCTGCATCTGCCTCCCAGAACTATTCCATTCCCTCTTCCCAAAGAGGCTCAAGCATGTGTCATCTTTCCTGTCCAGCCTTCTTGGGTCTGTGGAGTATGGCATGGGTATCCTGTATTTTATGGCTAATATTTACTTATAAGTGAATATATACCATCATGTCCTTTTGTGACTGGGTTACCTCACTCAGGATGATATTCTCAAGATCCATCACTTGTATACGGAATTCATGATGTCTTTGTTTTTGTTTGTTTGTTTGTTTGTTTGTTAGCTGAATAGTATTCCATTGTGTAGACATACCACATTTTCTTTATCCATTCTTAGTTGAGGCACATCTAGGTTGTTTCCAGTTTGTGACTTTTACAAGTAAAGCTGCTATGGACATAGTTAAGCAAGTGTCTTTATGGGATGGTGGAACATCTTTTGGGTATATGCTTAGGAGTAGTATAGCTAAGTCCTAAGGTAAAACTATTCCCAATTCTCTAGGAAACTGTCAAATTGATTTCCAAGGAATCACTCTCCCTGACCTCAAGCTGTACTACAGAACAATAGTGACAAAAACTTTGTGGTATTGGTACAGAGACACACAGGTTGATCAATGGAATTGAACTTAACACTGAGAAATAAACCCCCATGCCTTTGGGCACGTGATTTTTGATAAAGAATCCAGAACCATACAATGGAAAAAAAGCATCTTCAACCAATGGTGCTGGACTAACTGAATGTCTACATGAAGTGAATCTATGAAAATAGATTCACACTTAGTACCCTCTACAAAACTCAAGTCCAAGTGGATCAAGGACCTCAACAGAAAACTGGATATACTAAATCTCATAAAAGAGAAAGTGGGAAATAATCTTGAACACATTAGTTTGTGAGACAATTTCCTGAACAGTGCACCAATGGCTCAGCTTCTAAGATCTACAATTGATAAATGGGACCTCATGAAACTGCACAGCTTCTGTAAGGCAAATGACACTGTCAATACGACAAAACTACAGCCTAAAGATTGGGAAAGGATCTTCACCACCCCTTCATCTGACAGAGGACTAATATCCACAATTTATAAAGAACTCAAAAACTTAAATACCAATAACCCAAATAACCCAATTAAAAAATGAAGCACAGAGCTAAACAGAGAATTCTCAAGAAATCTTGAATGGCCAAGAAGCACTTAAAAAGTGTTCAAAGTCCTTAGTCATCAGAGAAATACAAATCAAAACAACTCTGAGACTCCATCCTACACTGGTCATAATGGCTAAGATCAAAAAATTCAAGTGATAGCACATGCTGGCTAGGATGTGGAGCATGGGTATCCATTGATAATCGAAGTACAAACTTGTTCCACTACTTTGGGAAAAGTTCTTAAAGTGGGTGGGAACCACAATGAGCCCATTTGCAATTACTCAGGGTCTCTGTGCATTAGACAAGGGGTTGATGAGCCTTGAAGAGGCCTGGACTAGTTTTCTAGCATGCAGGTTCCTTCAATGTGGCTCTGTGGGTCACTTATTCCTAGCTCAAATAAGTTGAGAGATGGGGGTTCCTACCACAGTCCTTTGCAGAGCTTTTCATATGATTGTGTCCACTTTTATCTCCAAGAAAGAAAATATTATTAAAATAATTTGTGAAGTTATTTGAACCTTTTTGGAACCTTTTTATACACTTCCCAGGAAGGGCATGGAAAGGACTCATGTACCAAAGATTCAGGCTTACAGACAGCAAAGCTGATGGTTGGCTTTTCAAAGACACTGTCTTAGCCAACACCACACAGGTGAGATGGGCCAAAGCCATAATGAAGAAGGAACCTACTCATCTCTGCCCCAAACCCATGTAATATTAATCTGATTATTGTCACACATTATCAATATGCTCCATTCCAAGATAGAAAAATATGGAAGCAAATCAGCATATTTGTCTTCTGGGATACTCCAACCTTGCCAAGGGAAGGGAGATGGCATTGGTAAGAGAAAGAACAAAGAATGTCCCTACCCTCTCCTTGCTGAAAACATGTAGAACTTTTTTCTGCACTGGCTGGCTTTAAGTCAACTTGACACAAGTTAGAGTCCTCAGAGAGGAAGGAGCCTCAGTTGAGGAAATGCTTCTGTGAGATCCAACTGCAGGGCATTGATCATTAGTGATCAATGGGAGAGGGTCTATCTCTTTGTGGGTGGTGCCATCCCTGGGCTGCTGCTGGTCCTGGGTTCTATAGGAAAGCAGGCTGAGGAAGCCATGAGGAGCAAGCCAGTAAGATGTACCTCTCCATAGCCTCTGCAACAGATCCTGCCTCCAGGTTCCTACCCTATTTGAGTTCCTGTTCTGACTTCCTTCAATGATAAATAGCATTGTAGAAATGTAAGCCAAATAAACCCTTTCCATCCCAACTTGCTTTTTGGTCATGGTGTATCGCTGAAATAGAAACCATAACTAAGACAGCTTTTGCTTTGTCTCTCCTTAGTCCTCCCAGTTACCTAGAGTTGAATGGAGATCTTACTCTTCTATGCCTCCAGGCACAGTATCTTATGTTGTTGCTTTCCTTTTCATTATTCCTCTTTGTAATTCTTCTTGAATATATCAGTAACAACAACAACAATTACAGATAATAAATACTTTCTCTTTTAAAAAGTTTGATTTTTAAATAGAGTGGTGGCACAGCCCTTTAATCTCAACAGCAGGGAGGCAGAGCCCCCTTCTCCCACTCTACTTCCATTACATGGGATTTCAATTTCTTTCGGCAGATGCAGGGTCTCCTTAGCTCTGTCCCAACCTCTTCCCCAGCACCCCCCTACTAGCTCATCTCCATCCCTTTTTATCATCTGCTCACTGCAAAACCACTTCCTGTCAGGGACCTCTGGTGGCCACATTGGGTAGGCATTTTTCACCATCCTTCTTGTCTTTCTTTTTGGTCTCTCCAGATTTACTCATAGGCCTATGGCAGTCCACCAGCAGGAGCCCCTAGTCCCACCCCACCTCTAATCTCTGGGGACTCTGCCTGTGAGTGAAGACACAGGGTTCCCCTTAGGCAGCAATTCTCAACCTTCTTAATCACATGAACCCTTAATACAGTTCTTCATGTTATAGTGATCCCCTCAATCAAAAAATTATTTTTGTTCCTACTTCATAACTGTAATTTTGCTACTGTCATGAATCATAATGTGTGAATCTGATATGCAGGATATCTGATATGTGACCTCTGTTCAAAAAGTCATTCAAGCACCAAAGGTGTCTCAGCTCACAGGATGAGCACCAAAGGTGTCTCAGCTCACAGGATGAGAACTGCTGTTCTAGGACTTAGCTGCTATTCCTATCAGACATGCCTCCCAGCCCATCTCCATTCCTGTCACCCATTGACCCATAGAAACACTCTACACTCTCTACCAGGGGCCCTATAGCTACCACAATGGCTTATAATCCTGAGTGGGTAACAGCCACCAAAAGAAAAGGACACCCATCCAAAAATAAAACACCAGATATACCAAGAAACGCTTAAAACACCAAAGCTTTAGATGTGTAGATTCCAGGACAAAACATAACATGAACAGCTAAGACAGCATGCCTCCTTTAGAAGCCAGCAAGCCTATTACAATAGGACCTGAGAAAAGCAGCTTGCTGGAACACAAGACAAGGACTTCACAATAGCAATTATGAAAATAAAGGACCTTAAAAAAGGATACAAACAAATAATTTAATGAAGGCTGTAAAAACAGTTTTACAGAACAATGAAAACATTTCAAGACATGAAAGTAGACTTTAAGCAGGAAACATATTCACAAACTAAAATTAAACTGGAAGTGAGAAATTTAGAACATGAAGCAAAACCCACAGAGTGAGCTGAGGGTGGAGGTGATGCTCATCTTTAACCCCAGAACTCAGGAGGCAGAGGCAGGTGGATCTCTGTGAGTTTGAGACTAGCCTGGTCTACAAAATGAGTTCTAAGACAGTCAGGGCTACAAAAGAAACCCTGTATCAGAAATCCAAAACAAAATAACCAAACGAACAACCAAACAATAAAGTATATTTGGGGGCCAAAGACATCACTCAGTGGTCAAATATTCTTGCAGAAGATCCAGGTTGGATTCTCAGCACCCATATGATGGTTTATCACTACCCCAAATACCAGTTCCATGTGATCTGATGCCCACTTCTCATCTGTGTGGGTGGATACCAAGCATATATGTAATATACATACATAAATGAATGTAGAAAAACATACCTAAAAGGAGATTAATAAATCTAATTTAATAGTAATAAAAACACTCAGAGGTAAGCTTCACTATCAGACTAAAAGACAGAAGAGAGAATTTCAGGTCTTGAAGAAAAAAGTAGAAGTAGACAGCTCGGTCAAAGAAAATATTAAATTTAAATTGTCCAGACACAAAACCTCCAAGAAATCTAGGACACTATGAGAAGAACAAGCCTAAGAATAATAGGCAAAAAAGAAAAGGAGAAGAAACCCAAAACAGAATATAGGTTAACAATATCATAGAAGAAAATTTCCCTAATTTAAAGAAAGAGATGCCTATCAAGGCACAAGAATCATAGAGAATATCAGTAGATAGGACCGCAAAAGAAGCTCTCCATGACCCCTAATAAACCATTAAATTTACAGAACAAAGACATCCCCCTGTTGCCTTACAACATCATGGTGATTGTGACACCAAAACTACAGAGATATCCAACAAAAATAAAAATTATATGTCAACATCCCTTTTAAGCACAGATGCAAAAATTCTCTTTCAAATACTTGACAATCTAATTAGAGAACACATCAACACAATTATACACTGTGGTCAAGTTGGTTTAATTCTTGAGATGCATGGATTGTTCAACAAATGTAAATTAGTAAACACAATTCATCATATAAAAAGACTGAAGACAAAACCACACAATTATCTCATTAAATGTAGAAATGTCCTTTAACAATATCCAACCTCCCCTCATGGTAAAAGCTTTGGAGAGACTAAGGATACAAGGGACAAACCTGAATAGAGAAAAAAGTGACAGCAAGCTCACAACCAATATCAAGTTAAATACAAATGAACTTAAAAGATTTTCCACTAAAAATAGGAACAAAAGTGAGATGTCGACTCTCTCCATACCTACCAAAGTGTACCTGACATCTTAGCTACGGCAATAAGACAACTGATGGATATCAAAAGCAGGGCGGGGAGAGGATAGAGGGAACTTTCAGATAGCACTTGAAATGTAAATTAAGAAAATATCTAATAAAAAATTTGGGGAAAAAAACTAAATAAATATTCTGCAAAAACAAACAACAACAACAACAACAACAACAACAACAAAAATCAAATGGAAAGGAAAAGGTCAAAGTATCTTTATTTGCAAGTACTATGCTTCCATACATAAAAACCCCTAAAGAATGTACCAGAAAACCTCTTCAGCTGATGAACACTTTCAGCAAAGTTGCAGCACACAAAGCTAGTATGAGAAAACTATACAAATGATGATCGCATTAAAAAAGAAATCACAGAAATGGCATCTCACATAATGGGTTAAAAAAGATCCTGGGCTAACTCTAACCAAGCAAAAGACATATGTAATGAAAACACTTGAAGAAATTAAAGACAATGCCAGAAGACAGAAAGTTCTCCTATGTTCATGGATCAGTAGGAATCACACATGAAATGTTTATTCTATCAAAAGCAACATACACAGTCAATGCAATCACCATCAAAATTCCAACACAATTGATTACAGAAATTGAAAATTAAAAAAAAAAAAATAAAAAGCTTCATCTTCACATGGAAACACAAAAACCCCTCGATGGCTAAAGCAATGATCAATAATAAAAGAAGAATTGGCAGTAATGTCATTACAAATTTCAAGTTAGCTATAGTCTGTAAAAGTATAGTCATTAAAAATAGCAAAGTATTAACATAAAAACAGACACATTCATCAAGGGAATTGAGTTGAATGCCCAGATTTAGTTCCATAAACCTATTCCGACAAAGAACCCAAAAATACACAGTGGAGAAAAGACAGAATCTTTAACAAAGGTGCAAGCCAAGTGTCATGGCTACATGAAGAAGAAAGAAAAGAGATACATATCTATCAGAAAGCTGAACTTGAAGTGGGTCAAGGACCTCAACATAAGGCCAAACCCTGAAGCTGATAAAAGACAAAATAGAAATATGTTTGAAGTTGTTGACAGAGGGAAGGACTTTCTGAACAGGAAACTTATAGCACAGGCACTGAGACCAATAAATAATAAATGGGACCTCATAAAACTGAAGAGCTTCTGTATGGCAAAGGATACAATCATTTGGCAAAGCGGCAGCCTGCAGTTCGGGCAAACACTTCACCAAGTCTATCTGATAGTATCCTAAGTATATATAAAAAATTTAAAAATAAAAATAAAACAAGAACTTGAACATCAAAGAAACAAATAATCCAATTTAAAAATGGGGCATAGAGTTAAGCAAAGAATTCTCAAAGGACAAAACACAAGTGGTAGAGAAACACTTAAAGAAATGTTTCAATGTCCTTAGGTATAAGTGAAAGGAAAATTAAAAAATTTTGAGATTTTACCCTAATTAGAATGGCCACAATCAGTAAAACAAATGGTAGCATATGCTGGCAAGGATATAGAGAAAAGGGAACAGCCACCCATTGCTTATGGGAATGCAAAACTTGTATAGCTATTATGGAAATCAGCGTGGCCATTCCACAGGAAGATGGGAATAGATATGCCTCAAGCGTCCAACATACCTCTCTTGGGCATACACCCAAAGAATCCTTCATCCTACCACAGAGACACTTGCTTAACCATGCTAATTGCTGTTCTAGTAATAATATCTGGAAATTGGAAACTGTAGGTGTTTTCCAACTTATGAAAAATGAAAAATAAATGTATTTTTACACAATGGAATATTATCCAGCTGCTAATGGAAAATGGAATTTGCAGGTAAATGAATGGAGCAGGAAAAGATCATCCTGAGTGAGGTAACCCAGATTCTGAACAACACATATGATATGAATTCTCTTTTAGGTGAGTGTTAGCCTTTGATATGTGTGCTACAATACAAATTACCATAGATGTTAGGTACCTCTTAAAGGACTAGGATGGAGGAGAAGAGCTCTCAAGTGAGGAGAAATAGAAGCTAGTGTGATGGAGAGATAGACAGAAACCTACCATAGGAGGATGAAATGGAGAGGAATGAAGAAGAAAGAGGGAGGGACAAGTGCCACTAAATCCATTTGGAAAACCACGTGGAAGCCCATACTATAGATGCTTCCCCAAATATATATGTGTAGGAAAGGAATCTAAATGGAGTCCCCAAATAATGTCCTAACTGGACACCTTCTGCTACCAAGTAAAACATTCATTTCCAGGAATGTGTTACAATTTGTTGAGTTGCTTGCTGAAGTGGTCCCAAGTAAGCCCCAGACATAACAGGCCATCATTTACTCTCTACAACCCAATAATAAGGCTCCATTGGCTTATGCCACCAAACACTGAGAAGTTGAGCTGGTGCATAACCAGAAGCTTTACCTCTTCTAACTAGGGTTCATGGTGCTGGTAGGTACTCACCACACTACCAAAGGAGAAAGGTAATCATCATTATCATCCAGCTACAAGCCCCGCAATCTACCCAGGAGACCTACCTGCAGAGCAACAAAATGACTCCTAATGACATACCACAGATAAGCACCTCGTTCAACCGTGTCAGAGAAATGTCTTCTGTGCTAGTGAGAGTTCACACAACTGGACAGTGTGTAGAGAGGGAGACACTTTGGAGCACTCAGCCCTAAATGGGAGGTCTCATCAAACCCCTTCACTCAAGGCTCAGGGATCAAGGCAGAGGAAGAGAGGAAAGGCTGTAAGAAAGATGTAAGAGAGATCTCTCCCAGAAGAGATGGAAGGCTTCAAGGAGACAGTGCTTTCCAGCCACAGCAGGACTGATGTGCATGTGAGCTCATGGAGGCTGTGGCAGTGTGTACAAGATCTGCATAAGATTCAAAGGGCATCCCAGAATTGAGAGGGAAAACTAGCAATTACTGTATTAAGTGAGGTACCTTAAGCTCAGAAAGACAATCATCAGATGTTCTCTATCATATGAGTCCTAGACTCTGATATATTTATATTATATATTATGCATCACATATTACATATATAATGTGTGTTATATGTCATAAATATCTGCAGAAGCCAGAAGACAGTATCACAGATTCCCTGCAGCTAAAGGTACAGGCAGCTATGAATCACCTGATGTAGGTGCTGGGAACCAAACTCAGGTCCCCTGCCCTGACTTCACAGGACTGCCTGTGGCTTCTACACAGCCAGGACTGCAGAGGACTGTGGCAAGTGGAGCCAACAGCTCATGAGTTCTACTTAAACTCTCTAAAGTAAAGGAGAGCCTGGGGAGGTTGTGTAATTGATGAGCTCTGGCGGGCAGTCTGCTCCCCACTGCAAACAGCTCTGCTTGGGAAGGTTGATTTATTTGTGTTTTATGGCTTATTTTGTGGTGAAGAAAAATCAATAAAGCCATTCACTTTTGCATTTTGAATGCACTAGGAAAAACAGAGCGGCACTAAGCCAATGCTTTACGATTTCTGTTTCCAAAGGTGAACCAGTGTAAGTGAAATCAGACTTGAGCTTGAAGATTACCCCAGCATTCTCCCTTCCCAAGTGCTGCTCCTTGAAGCAAGGCAGGCTGGAGAATCCCCTGTCCTTACTGCCAGGAGCCTGCCTACTGGGTTATAGGCTCTATCTATGGCTAGAGCCCTGCCGAGCTGAGGCTGGGGCAGTCAGGACCACTGGGAGGCACAGGGAGCACTGGGAGCACTGAGATGCACTGGGAGCATTGGGGGGCACTGGGAGCACTGGGAAACACTGGAAGCACTGGGAGCACTGGAAGCACTGGGAGCACTAAGAGGCAAGGGAGCATCAGGAGCACTAGGAGGCACTGGGAGCACTGGGAGCACTGGAAGCACTAGGAAGCACTGAAAGCACTAGGAGGCACTGGGAGCACTAGGTACACTAGGAGGCACTGGGAGCACTAGGTACACTAGGAGGCACTGGGAGCACTGGGAGCACTGGAAGCACTAGGAAGCACTGGAAGCACTAGGAGGCACTGGGAGCACTAGGTACACTAGGAGGCACTGGGAGCACTAGGTACACTAGGAGGCACTGGGAGCACTGGGAGCACTGGGAGGCATTGAGAGCTTGGCGTACTCTGCCTACACTTTCGGTTCCCCTCTTCTTCTCTCTCCTTTTGTCTTTATCTGTATCTCTACCACTGTTTATGTCCCTGTCCCTCTTCCTTTCTCTATCTCCATGCCATCTCTTTATATCACCCTCTAAAATCTCTCTTGTTCAGTGTTTGCCATTGTCTCTTTCTTCCCGTTTACCCTGTATCTTTGCCTGTGTCCATCTGTCTCTCCAACTCTTGCTCTTACTGTCTTTCTCTGACTGTCTCTAGCTCTCTCTTTCTGTTTCTCCATCTCTCTCTCTCTCTCTCTGTATCTCTCTCTCTCTCTCTCCCTCTCTTCCCCTCTTCCCCTCTTTCTGCCCCTTTGTCCAATACTGTCTCTGTCCCTCATCCTCTCCTATCGCAGTTAGGTCCATTCTAAGGCCATCTGTGCCTGATAGCTACCTGTCTGGAATCACTTTGAAGTTCCCTCCTGGGCTTATCCCAGGCTTCTGTGGCCAAGCCCAGTGGCCACCTGTCAAACAGCAAAGAGCTGTTGTAGTCTCCTCGTGGCAGGGAGCATGCTGCCTTCCTTGCTGAGGCTGCAGGAGAGTTGTCTGTTCTGTCACTGTCAGTCATTGCCAAAGTTCTCCCTGGCTTTTCTTACTTCAGTTTCCTTCACTTGTCCTTTAAGTATTTGTTTTCTTGGAGAAAATGTCTCATCTCCTTACCCTTCATCATTATCCTGGGTGATTTAGTTCACTTTCAGAATTCCAACAGTGTACCCACAATTCTTTGCTCAATAATTTCTCCCATGTGGGCTTGGCACTTGCTGCCAGACAGACACATGGGCCGATGTCAGAAACTGATTTTCATGATTTGCACTGGTGGCTTAACCCAACCCTACCCATGAACAAGATTTTTGAAGTCCAGAGGACTTGGTTCCCCAAAACATTGGTGTTGACATGTTCAGTCAGTAAGTAACCTCAGGCCACTTACTCTTCTCCTTCTTTTCATGCCCATATTGAATTATATATGTTTTAGGGTTTTACTGCTGTGAACAGGCACCATGACCAAGGCAACTCTTATAAGGACAACATTTAATTGGGGCTAGCCTACAAGTTCAGAGGTTCACTCCATTATCATCAATGTGGGAAAATGGCAGCAACCAGGAAGGCATGGTGAAGGAGGATCTGAGAGTTCTACATCTTCATCTGAGGCTGCTAGCAGAATACTGGCTTCCAGGCAGCTAGGATGAGGGTCTTAAAGCCCACACCCACAGGAACACACCTACTCCCTCACTGGTCATAGGAATGCAAGAAGTGTCCTGTGGATGAGGAAAGGATAGGACAGAGTACACTTGCAGGACATGAATCGATGAGAGACTAACAGTTTATGCTCCAAAGTGTGACTGGGGAACCAGGATGTGATGATTAATTCTGCCAGAAGATGTGTGAGAAGCCACGGTAGAAGGACTGTATGAGACAGGATAGAAACGACAATGAGAAACCACTGCTCAGAGAGAGGGAAGTTGTATTCCAGCAGGAGTGTGACAAGGCAGTCAGAGCAGGCAGAAGTTTCCTGCTGAAGAGTTTCAGTGACTCAGGGTTGCCATGGGGAGCATGAGAAGAGAGAAGAGAGCAGGATCAGTTGCTGAAGAGCTGAGCCATTCCATGAAGACCTCAGGACACCAGCTCCTTACAGGCATATGTAGGGATGTCTGATGATTGTTGTATAGGAAGTAGCCAGTGTGCCAGGACCAGAGAACAGATATCCTGAAGTTTTCTTAACCTATTTATAAGAGAGGAAGAGGCAATGAGGTTGATAATGGCTCATGTCCAGCTGGAATGTCAAGATCTCCTTGTCAAATCACCTGTGCTTGCTTATAAGAGTTGATCATGATTGGGCCTGTGGACCATTGATATTGCATTACAGAAGAAGAGGGTAAAGAGGTCCATTGGACTCCCACCTAAGTGTCAAGTCGTTCCTCTCAGCCTCGGAAAAAAGTTCAGGAACTTGATCACAAGTTACATGTTAGAGGCACACAGAGATGTAGACACCACCTCCTAAAAATCCCAGAAGCCAAGTATTGCCTGCCTGTGATGTATAGGGAAATGAGCCTAACCTAACTGATAGTCACATGCCTACTGTCTCAAGTTGGACAAACTGACATTACCAGTATTGAGCTCCAATGTGTAGTAACACACCCATAATGAAGTGTAGGGACTGCTGAACACATGAAGAATGGCTCTGGCCTCCTCAGCTCTCCTTCCTTAGGAGAGCCATCCCAGTGCCAGATACTTCTTCTCCATTGCTTGCTCTGCTATGGCAGCCATCTCACCAGCAGGATGGGGACCAGGGGACTGATAATCCATGATGTATGGTTTCTGGGGGAAATAATATGAAACAAAATTGCAAAGGCCGACTGCTGGAAGTGAGATTCTAATTAGAAATTTGGGAGATGAAAGATCTGATAAATACATTGTGATTCAAAAACATGTTTTTTGCCTTTGATAAGTATAACATTATTGTAAGCTGTGAAAATGTATAAAGAAATTTGATGACATTGTGATTAGTATGGCAAACAATATATTTCTTCCAAAACACAACAGTACCAGTGTTTGTTTTCCAAAACACCCAACTAGATATATGTTATTTTCTACCATTAACATAAATGATTTAAACTCTGACTTAAAGACAGATTTTCTTACTGTAATAACACCAAAAACTCGGTGGTGTGTGCTGTCGTAAAAGAGGTTAAAACATCACAGATATCTTATAGGTGAAGCTGAGTACCATGTTACTACAAAAGTACAGGTGAATAAAAGACATGATAAACTTAGGTCACCCAGTGAAGCAAAAGAGATATTTGAGAAGCACAAAGAAAACTTCTTCCTTCTAAGAAAAGTGGAACACATAGAAGGTCTTTAACCGCTCTGTGTCTGTAAGCTACAGTGTGGCTTCATGTTCAGACCTCATGTAGGCATCAGATGACCTCACAGAAGTCAGGTTGATGACAATCCACGTGACATTAGCACTAGAGGACATACAAGTATATGGTTGGTGTGTGTGTGTGTGTGTGTGTGTGTGTGTGTGTGTGTGTGTAGTCATTTTCACTGACATACACGTATAGGGCCAGCATGTATGTGTATAGTCATCTCTTCTAACATAGATGTATATGGTCAACATCTATGCATATAGTCACCTCCACTGATATACATGCATATATAGTTGGCATAGTCATCTCTGCTGACATACACATATATGGTCAGCATCTGCGTAGAGTCACCTCTACCAACATACATGTATATGGTCAGCATCTATGTGTATAGTCACTTCCACTGACTCTAAGGAAATAAGAATAATTTTTCCAAGGAATATGGCAGGCCTATTTAATATATCCTATCAATAGCCAGGTATGCTAAAAACCTGCATTTGTTGAACCTTTTAAAAGAGTCTTGTCTAGAAAACACCCAGAAACCAAAAAGACCCTTGGCCTTTTTTTTTTTTTTTCAGATTTCCAGGTTTTGTTGCTGGAACTGAGGGGGTCCCTGTGTCCTATGAAAAGCAGATCAGAAATGGCAAACAGGAGGCCTGAGAATGGGAATTTTTCTGTCTCCATGGTTACCACCTCCCACCTGCCCTTCCACACTGCATGCCCTGCTTCCTTCCTCCTTCACTCTCCTCACTCTTTCATTTTTCTCTTCCTTAACTAAATTGTGCATCCGTGTACAGAAAGTTTTCTATCTTACCTGGGTCCCTGAAATGCTGATGTTTATTTTTGATTCCAACTTAATAATTGTCTCCATACTTTTTTTTTATAACAGCTTATACTTCTATAACAACAGCAACAAACAGCACCTGCATTTTAAAGGATATTTTACATGCCATTCGGGACCCCTTAAATGGTGAAGAGGCACTCGATGAATGAGTTGAAGCTCTGAGCAGATGTTACCTAGGAGGGTCAGGGGATCCCCTGTGTCACCAAGGCCCAGCTGTCCCCTTAGTTCACTGATGGTCTCTGTGACCCCCTGAACATATATCATGATGACTGCCGTGGTCCCCACTCCCTGCCGTCTGCCATCTGCACATAAAGCATAGCTACTGCTGTAATCAGTTCTGCACACAGGGCCTTTCACTTTCACGGGTAGAAGAGATTTTCCAATGTTTCTAGCACACGTCCCTTGCAATTTTGTATGCTTGTGCTAGACGAGTGGCTTTCAATGAGGCTTTGTTCTTGTGTTGTTTCTCCAAGCGCAAGTGCAATAGGATTGGCAAATATTCTCTTTCTAACCCAATAAACAATCTGGGCATGCACCATCTAAATACCCCACGTTTGATTCATTCTTTATCTGGTGTGATCTCCTCTTCTAATTCCATTAACAGATTAGGCCAATGCAGGGAAAGGTTCACCTTGTATTAGGTATTCAAGGGTATCCCACCCTTCTTCCTGTAATGTAGCCTGAACTCCTGACTTCCCTCTCATGCCATTCACCAATGTACCTGTGAACAGACAATTCAGAAGCAAGTGTCGGACTTTAAACCCTGCCCAAGTCGAAAAAAAAAAGTAGCTCATTTCATCAGTGACTCCTGTCCTGTCTACTCCTAGTGAGGAGAGCTTGGGAAACCTGGGGAAGCAAAGGCTGGAGGCACTAGGGTCACATAGTCCTTTGAAGAAAGTTTGTGTTTGTGGGTATGGTTGTATTGCCTATCTTGTCTTTTCTTGTGTGTGTGTGTGTGTGTGTGTGTGTGTGTGTGTGTGTGTGTGAGAGAGAGAGAGAGAGAGAGAGAGAGAGACAGAGACAGAGACAGAGACAGAGACAGAGACAGACAGACAGACAGACAGACAGACAGACAGACAGAGACAGAGAGATGGGAAGGTCAAAGGACAGCATCCTATGTTGGTTCTTATTCTGTCATGGAGGTGTGTAGGTTCCTGAAGACCAAGTATAGTGAGGATATACTTAGTTAGTGGATGCTACCAAAGAAAGGTTCATAAAGTCCCCGCCTTCCTGATGATACATCAAGAGTTAACAGTTGCCAGAATACAGTAATAGAGTCATACATAAGTTATCTAAGATCCTATAAATAATCCCTCATTCACATTCTTATTTTTTTTGTTTTTTTTTCTGAGACAGTGTTTCTCTGTGTAGCCCTGACTGTCCTGCCTCACTCACATTCTTATAAGTAACTGTAACTAAATCCACTGGTTCACCAGAATCAGAAGGATTCCTTTCTCTGGGCTGTCCTTGGCATCCTGTCTCGCTCGGGTGAAGAGACATTTGTATGGCTTTCCAAGAAATGTTCACACACTGGAAGCTGAAGACCAGCTATTTTAAATAAATGTTTCTACAGATATATAACGAATATAGATAAACTCAAGACTTGAATTGCAACTTATCCCAATGAATACAGACTCTCCAAACATCCACAAAAAGTGCTTTAAAAGGTGAATTTCCAATGTCTAACATTTCAAGGGTATGTTGCAAGCCAGTAACAGCGACTAAAAGCTGCATGTGAGCTTTGCCCCCCACAATTCCACACATGTAGAAAGCCAGTAACAGCTGACTAAGAGCTGCATGTGAGCTATGTCCCCCCAGGCTATGCCCCCACAATTCCACACATGTAGAAAGGTTTCAAGCCATTGAAATGGCAGCAGGAAGAAAGGAAAGTGGGTGATCTCTACACTAGCTCTATTTGTGAATGAATCTCACCTCTGGGGAACAGCACAGACTGGCTGCCCCAATAGGACACTACAGTCTCCCGGTGTTAAGGGATATGAAATGCACAGGAAATCACAGGAATTGAAGACTGAAATCCCCTAATTAGGAGAAGAAATAAGTGAAGAGAATAGAAGGGAGAACCTGGGCAATATCTGAGCAATGAGTTTTCTTGGCAGTGACTCCCAAAGCCATAGGTAACAAAAGCAGCCGTAGGCAAGTTGGGACTGTCCAATGAGAAGGAAAGGAAGCAATCCACAGAAGGAAGAGACTCCCTACAGAAGGGGAAAGGGGTTTCTCCACCCTGCAGAAGTCAAGGTGTCAATATGCAAATATATAAAGAACATATAACTCAATACTGAGCCGACAAACAGCTTAATTGCAACATGGGCAAACCACTGCCTGGGCAGTTTTCAAATCAAAGGCTTATAAATTGCTGAGGAACCTACTAGGAATGTTTAACATCACTGATCATCAGTCAAGGCAAAACTACAGCAATGTGCCATGTCACACCGCTTAGATTAGACATTAACAAGAATATGCGACAGGTGTTTGAGAGAGTGTGAAGTGAGGAGGGTTCCTGCAGTCTGTAGGTTGAAATTTCAGTGCAATCCTGTGGGAAATAGATGGTGAATTTCCGAAGAAACTAAGATAGACCTATGTGTGATCCAGTGGGCCCACAATTAGTTATGAATCCCAAGGCAACTAATCTTGCATATTGATTACAACAGTACTTATGGTAGCCAGGATACGGGGAGGGTCTAAGTGTCCACCAGTGGGTGAATAGATGGGGACATTCTACAGAAGTTGAACTGGTTTAATTAAAAATAAATAGTATTTCCAAATAATAGAACGTGATTGGACAACCCAAAAGGACAAAGCAGTAATCCATGAGAAATGTATATTCATAGCAGCTACATTTTCTAATTGAGAGTAGCTATATCCAAAGATGATAACTTTAATGATTACATTGTTATGGTATTCTATGAAAGACAAAATAATACGGAAGAAAATTATGGTCAGAAGAGAGAAGGAAGGTTGACCACGAAGAGACTTCACGAGGACATTTTTAAGATGATGAGTTGTCCTCTATCTCTGTGGAGGTTTACTCATTATGCTAAATATTTGTCAAACTGCAAAATGAGAAATAAACCTTCCCCTATTTACAGACAACACAGTCATTTCTATGATATAGAAATCATTAACGTTCATCAAGGGAGAAGACTTTTAGAAATAATAAATGTATTTAGCATTCTTGTGATATGAAACTCACACAAATACAAGTGCCTTAAACTCTACAGTGGATATGACTTACAGATGAACTTTATGAGGGTGTGGGCATGTTTCTACATAGCCATGATGGTGTGAACGTGTACCCATCCAACAGTGGCGTGGATGTGGATCTGTACAACGGTGGTGTGGAATGTACCTGTATGTCTTGATTTCATTTTCAGGACTAGATTCAAAGAATTTCCTATGATGTGGAACACAGACTGATTGAATCTCTTAGAAACAAACCAAGAGTAGATGGAGAACAGCGATCCTACAAGGGAGTAATGGATAGAAAGCACTTGTCTCGGTATCAAAGAGAGAAATTAAAGATTGGAAAGTACAAGAGAAAGAGACTCCAGAGTTGGAGCTGGAAGGCTCGGCACCTCTGGGAGCACTTTATTCCAGAGTGAATAAGTGTGACTGAAAAGGGCTAGACCCACTGCCTTGAGCAAAGAAGGAGCCAGCGAAGAAAAAGATTAAACAGAAGCTGCAACTGCACAGGTGATGTGCTGACAGAGGGAGGGAGGGGTGGTACTGACAAATGGACAAACATACTCCTCTCTGGGCACTCAACTCTTCTTTCTTCTTCCTTCCCTCCCTGCCTCCCTGTCCTTCCTTCCTTCCTTCCTTCCTTCCTTCCTTCCTTCCTTCCTTCCTTCCTTCCTCCCTCCCTCCCTCCCTCCTTCCTTCTTTCCTTCTTTCCTTCCTTCCTTCCTTCCTTCCTTCCTTCCTTCCTTCCTTCCTTCCTTCCTTCCTTCCTTCCTTCTTATTTTGTTCTTTTTGTTGTCTATGTAGAGATGTATGTGTGCACAAGTGTGTTAGTGTGTTAGTGTGTGTGTGTGTGTGTGTGTGTGTGTGTGTGTGTGTGTGTACATGTATAAGCATGGCATCCAGAGAACAATCTCATGTGGTTTTTGTCCTCAGGCTCTGTGTACATTCTTTGAAAAGGTCTTTCTCACTGGATTGGAACTTCCCAAGTCTAGGCGAGATGGCCAGTAAGCCCCAGAGGTCTGCCTTCTCTGACTGCCCCCCCCCCAGTAGTAGGTTAATAAGCATACATCTTGTGTGTGTGTGTGTGTGTGTGTGTGTGTGTGTGTGTGTTGGAGGTGAGCATATACCATAACATTAATGCAATCCTAATCACAGTTCTAATGGCATTATTCACAGAAATATAAAAAAAAGAAGTTCTGAAATTTATACAGAAACACAAAACACAGTGAATAAACATGAAAATCTTAGGGGGTGGCAATATTGGTCCTGTCTCTTTCTTGCCTATCCGTTAACACACCATAGCATACCATCGAGTTCAATATAGAACAGTAGGTAGGTTCCCAGATCCATGCCTCTCAGCTACTTGCCTGTTAGGTATCATATATGCTACCCTGCCTGCCTGTTAGCTACCATACCCATTGTGCTTCCCAGAACCACATGTAGTGCAACCTGAAAACTACAGTGACTCCCAGATCCAATATACTACTCTCCTTACTAAGATGTCCTGGAACATCATAGCATCCTGTATCACTGATTCCACATAAAGATCCCCTGAGACTAGCCTCCACCTCCTCCATCTTCACATGAGGATGATGTCCTGTTCCCTGCTCCCATGACCAAACATGGGATGGCCCCTGCCATCCAAGGACTACCTGAAGAACCTTATGAGCCCTCTACAAACCTTGAAACATTGGTGGAGAAAATCTTCTAAGACAGCTAGGCTTATTAGTCGTACTTATTCCTATCTGCGCTGAGACCACTTGTGACACCCTATTGACATAGCAACACTGAGTGGCTCCAAAGACTGAACACAAAGCAACATCTAGCTGGTCCCCAACCCAACAATTTAAAATAACAACACCAGAAACAATAACTACAACAGCAGCAACAGCAGCAACAGCAGCAGCAGCAGCAGCAGCAAGAACAACAACAGTAATAACAATAGCAGCAGCAACAACAGTAACAACAACAGTAACAAGAGCAGCCACAACAACAGCAACAACAGGAGCAACAACAACAATAATAATAACAGCAACAACACTAACAGCAGCAGCAAGAATAACAGCAACAGCTGTAGCAACAACACCAGCAACAATAATAACAATAACAGCAACAACAAAGATCCAAACACCTGCTCAACAAAGATGAGATCAGAAATTCGCATCAAGAAAGACTAAATGACCTAACTCCAGATACCATATCCCAACATAAAAAAAACAAGCATCATGAATAACCAAGATAATATGTTTTCTTCAGAAATAAGCACCCTATTGTACTCTCTGCTGAGAAAAGCAACTTAACTGTTCCACAAGCCAATGATTTCAAAACAGCAGTTATAAACCGATTCAAGAAAATCAAAGAATGTGTGAACAAATACTTGAGTAAGGACTGTGAAAATACAAAGTGCAGTAGTTTGAATGAGATGTCCCCTCAGTTTGAATGAGATGTCCCCTCAGTTTGAATGAGATGTCCCCTCAGTTTGAATGAGATGTCCCCTCAGTTTGAATGAGATGTCCCCTCAGTTTGACTGAGATGTCCCCTCAGTTTGAATGAGATGTCCCCTCCATGGGTTTGGGCATTTGAATACTTGTTCCCCAGTTACTGCAGGCTTAGGAGGCCTTGCTAGAGATAGTATGTCATTGCAGCACCTAGACAAGGAGTTCTCAAAAGGTGAAATACGAATGGCTGAGAAACATTTTTACAATGTTCAATTTCCTGAGGCGTCGGGGCAGTACAATTAAAACTGCTTTGAGATCCCTTCATATGACAATCAATCACACTGGCCAAGATGAAAGCCTACCATGCTATAACAACCAAACAACCAAATGTGCCCTGGCTTATCTGGAATAGATAGAGAAGTCCTTTTGTAAATATGTGTTCTTTTTAATATCTCATAAATGAAGTAGGATAATAGGTTTAGCAACACTTAGGAATTGACATTAACTTGATGGTATGTTATTCAGGGTAAGGAAAGAAAGCATAGCTGAGTAGTGAATTCATATGAATGTATGCACATCATTAGTACTATCCTCATGCCTGTAACTGGCCACATGGCCTTAGCTGGCATTTTTATCTCCCTTTCTCTCTCTTCTACTCATTATGTACTTTCTCCTCCCTCAGCAGGCAGACGCTTTGTATAGGGAGAAGTGACTCAGCCATTCATTTTTTACCTGTTTGGGCCATGTATTCAGCCCATCTGAATTGGTTTGTCATTTTTCCCACTGAGCTCAGTCACAGGCTATGGTAATGCTGAGACACCCTAAAGGATCCCTGCATTCCACACACAATCTCCTTTACCCTGTTGCAGAGACTCAGTTTAATTCCCCCCTGGTATTCTTGATCAACCAACACTAACATCTTTCTTAGCCTGTTGGCTTAAGGGCATCAGAAACCCAAAGTGATGAGGGGAAAATCGTTTCCCAATTCAATGCAGTATGTATGCTTTCTTGTGGAAACACTCTCCTACCCCTGTGCCAAAACTAAGACTTCTTGTCAGCAGAGCATATTATAGTCATGGGAATGGGAAACTATATTTTGCTAGAGGACATGGGGATGGTGTTGAGTGGTCTCATACCCATTTCCAACCCTTGAGTTCTAGACCTGTGAATCCTGGCCATAAGAGAATCAATACCATGTATCGGGTGGCATTTGGAGCATCTACAACCTTCTGGGGAACCTTGCCCCAGATCTTTCACCCTGCAACAGACTACCTCTTCTTTGTCAAAGCAGCTGCTCAGCACAATGGGAAGCATGGTTTAAAGACAGTGGATTTCCTGACCATGGCAAAAGGGCCCCACACTTCTGACCATGGCAAAAGGGCCCCACACTTCTGACCATGGCAAAAGGGCCCCACACTTCTGACCATGGCAAAAGGGCCCCACACTTCTGAAACAGGTTATTGCTCTGGGTTTTCCTGTGCTCATTTGCTGTGTGTCTGCCTCACTGATAAGATGCTTCTTCCAATTCATTTGTAATTAATTATTTTGGCCCCTCTGTTTTCATAGTTCAAGGTCTTTTGTAGCTTTGTGCTTTGCATCTTCTTCTCAGTTTTACCTTTTATCCCTTAATTGGAAATGTTTATCGAGCAAACCGTTTAGCTTTGGTTCAGTGCACCTGACCATTTTTATTTCATGGACCATGGTTTTCTTTCACATCTAAAGGCTCTTCAGTGGTTTTCTTTGGGTTCAATAGTTTCTCTCTGCTTTCTTGTAAATGCAGCATTCTCCTGCTTCTCAGGGCAAGGTATGACCTGTTTCAAGTCATTGTTTGTTCAGCAGATGAAATTCCCATCTTCTTGCCCCTGTGGACATTCAATCTTCAATCTTTTTTATAAATATTAAAAAATTTGTTTTATATGTATGTGTTTGTGTAAGTCTATGCCAAATGTATGCAGGTGCCCTTGGAGGCCAAGGTTATCAGATCCACTGGACCTAGAGTTACAGATGGTTGTGAGCCCCCCAACATAGGTGCTGGGACTTGAACTTGATTCTTCTGCAAGAGTAACAATAGATTTTAGGGACATTCTTTTTTTTTTTTTTTGCATTTGAGTTTTTAAATTTAAATTTATTTTTGTGTATGAGTGTGTGCATGTATGTGTGCATGTGTATGTATGTGTGCACATGTATGTGCATGTGTATATGTGAGTGCACTCGCATGTGATAGCCAGAGGACACCTCTGAATGATGTACCTCAGATATGGTCCACTTTCACTCTGAGACAGAGTCTTTCAGGGGCCTAGAACTCTTCATGTAGGCTACACTGGCTGTTGAGGGAAACGCCAGGAGCTGCCTGTCTCTGCTGTCCCAGCACAGCAATGTCAGTTGTAAGACAAAATACCCAGCTTCTCTGAAATGAGTTCTGAGGGAAGAACTCAGGTCCTCTTGCTTGCCAGACAAGTGCTTTACCAACTGAGCTCAGTGCCATCTTCTGTTTCTAATGTCTTACACAGATTATTAATGAATACACAGGAAAGGGAACCAGACTACTGATGTGTTTCCTTGGCACTTAGATTGGCTTAATGAACTTAGAGAAATACTCCTCATTGGGAAAGGTCGTGTGTGTGTGTGTGTGTGTGTGTGTGTGTGTGTGTGTGTGAGTGTGTGCACGCACACACATGCACTTGTACACTTACATGTGTGATGCACATTTGTACATTTGCATAAGTGTGTGTTTCTCTGATTGTGTGTGTGTTTGCATGTGTGTGCATGTATACATACATAGTACATCCTATCCCCATCTCTAAACTTCCTCCCCCAAATCTTCTTGTCAGTCGAGGAATGAAATGTTAGTTATTATCCCTTTGAGAATTTATTTATACTGAAAATTTCATTTTGTATGAGATTATCTCTCAGATAAGCTTAATGTAAGCATACCGTTTTATCATGTTTAATTGAGTAAAACATTCTCCAGTAAGGATACTCACGTGTCTCCACGGCTCAGGCCCTGTTGGGTCCATTGCCTGGAATTTTAGGGAGCCCACGCCTGAGGGGCTAAGAACAACCTGCTTTCTCAGTTACAAGCCTTCTCAATGTTTCCTGTTAGGGTTTTTGATCCTTACTGTGTATATCCCCTTTCATTGCTCCCTCCTTATCTGTCTCTTCCTCTCTCCACACTTAGAAACACACGTGTAAAGTGTCACTGTGAGCAGGAGAATTTTGTAGTCTAAGTCACTTCTTCTTCCTCCTCCTTCTCCTCTTCCTCTTCCTCTTCTTTTTCTCCTCCTCTTCCTCATACTCCTCATCTTCCTCCTCCCCCCCTCCTTTTCTTCTTCCTCTTCTTCTTTCTCTTCTTTTCTTCTTCTTCATCTTTCTCTTCTTTTTCTTCTCCTTCCTCCTCATCTTCCTCCTTCTTCTTTAATTAGTGTCAGAATGGGAATGTGAGTGTGTGCATGCATAAGTGCCTGTGTGCAAGTGTGTGCATGTGTGCTAGCATGTACATGCCACAGCACACATGTGAAGCAAAGAGGATGACCTCAGATGTTAATCCTCACCTTCTACTTCATTTAAGACAGGGGTTCCTTGTAGTGAGGATTCTGGTTTCTTAAAAAAAACACTTATATTATGTGAATATGATTATGTTTTACTCCCAGGTGTGGTAATAAGAGGCTGCTCACAGCAGGTGATTATAATTTGCCTCATGCCCTAGCAGGGGTGTGATTTTTTGCCAGCTGCAGATACTTTAATTTTGGGGACTCTGGAGAGGGTGTAAATGGGAGAGCTCTGAGAGAGCCTGTGGTGGCTGCTGCTGCCCCTACTGCTTCTGGTTCATCCTGCTGTTGCATTTGATAGTCCTGAATTGCTGGTTTGCTGGACTGCTAGAAAGTCTAATGATGGAGATTGAAATTGTTGCAAAGAACCCAACATCAATAATCATCAGGAAGTAGCCTATAGAGGTCTATGCCCCCTTTCTCCTCTAACCTTCTTTCTCTCCTACCTAATATTGGGGTTTGGAAGGGATATGGTAGAATATGTGTTGGAAAAGAGGTAGAAAATAGAACCCAATAAAAATACACCAATAGTTCTTTGTTATTCTGCTGTGTAAGTCAAACTAACTGGCCTTTAAGCTTCCAGGGTTCTTCTGACTCTGCTTCCAGTCTTTCTCTGGATCTGGGGATTATAGCTATGGACTACCATGTCCAGCCTTCTGTGGGTTCTGAGATGCTAAGCTCATATCCTCACGCTTGTGTAAATACTTCACCAATTCAGCCATTTTCCCAGCCATTTTCCCAGCCCCTCTTCTCGTTCCTTCTTCTGAGTTTAATGAGTTTCACAGGGAATTCATGGCGAATTTTGATAAGGGGGGAAATGAGTATGTAAATAGAATTGATAAATCATTTAATGATAAATAAAATCAAAGGCAAATTGAATCTGGTATATTAATGAGAGCTACAAATGTTAAAAAAATGTACGTCAAATCTAGGACTGTTGGGTGGGGAGGGTAGCTATGGCAGCTAAATGACTACAGTGACAGGGTTTGTGTCTGGAGCAGAGATCCAGGCTGGCAAGAGAAAGAAATAGTTGAGCACACAGGCTGTGGAAGCAACAACCCAGTTCTGTGACACACTTACCTGTCACCTCCTGATTGGTCCCCACCCACTGCTGCTCCGGAGGTAGAGGTGATATTGCAGCTTCGAGCACTTTGTGGCCAATGGGACAGCTGTCCCAGACCCAGGAGACCCAACAGTAAGCCAATAGCAAGCCCCCACATCTGTCCATCATTGTTAGAACCTGTCCTGCTTCTAGCTAACCATTACAGAGCTCAGCCCAGCGCAGGCTTCAGTGCAGAGAGGACATTTTGGCAAACAGGGTTGCCCCTGAGTTCAAGTCTGGATCTCCATCACACAGCCTTCCCACATCCATTCCTTCCAAATCCTCAGAAGATCGATCTTTCTGGCTAGGGAGATATGTCAGTGGGCAAGGTGCTTGTGGTGTAAGCATGAGAACTTGAATTTGGATGCGTAGGGCACTTGTAAAAAGGTCGGTATATCTGTGACCATCTATAATCCCATCCCATTGGAAATGGGGCCAGATTGTTCACTGGGTTCAGAGAGAGACCATGTCTCAATAAATAGGATGAAGATGAATGGAGAAAGGCATTCTGGCTTCCACAACCAGACACCCATGTGAAAACTTACCAGTGTATGCACATGAACATAGACCCTAACACACATGCATATACACACAAACAATACACCACACATTATCACACCAACAAACAAAACAAAACCGAACAAACAAAAATCACACTGCTGTACAAGGTTTGGCTTGGTGTTTCAGCATAGTGAGCTAGCTGGAACCCTCTGGCCTGGGCCAGCTGCAGACCCATCTTGTGCTTGCCCAGGGCCTTATGACCTCATCACAGGATGCTATTAAATATTGTGGATGCTGGTGACATATTGCCCTGTCCTTTCATTGCTATAGGTCAACTCACTGAGGCAGGCGTGAGTCTAATGTATCCTCCTGTCTCCTGCCTTCCAGTGTAGGCCAGGCTGCAGGAAATGGTAGACTAGAGAATGAAAGAGCCACAGGACAGAGATCATTGTCTGTTGGCTCTCTGATGTTCACATGCTCAGTGTTTGTTAAATGAAAGACTGACTGGGGGGAGAAATCAATACACATTGTGGTTAGGACTAAAAAGAGCAAGCAGGGGAGGCTGATGGAAAAGCATGCCCTTTTATTTCAGACCGTGTAAACACGTCCTTTTGAAGAGCAGCCTCTTCCTACCTGGGCTCTGTTCCCAGAAGTCACCACCTGCCGGCCTTCCATTTTACCGACATTCGGAATAAGCTAACACAATTCCATTCTACTGCTCCCCCAAACCAAAAGGTGAGTATTTGTCGTGTCACATGGGAAAGGAGCCTATCCTGTCTGGGAACAGATCCATCCAGAGAGCATGGACCTAACAGAGGGAGAGAGAGCTACACATGGCAAGAATATACCCAGCTATGTGCCTCCCAGACAGAGCAGGCTGTTCACTGAGCAATCACACACCAACTAGTCAGTCCCACTGTCCATCCAGATAGCCCTTATCCAGGAATTTCTTTGAGACCTTCCAAAAACCCGACCCTATCTGGAAACAAAAAGTATAGTGTCTATAGTGACCTTTAGTGTAATCTGAGGGTCACATGACCTCGGACCCACTTACTCATGTCACAGTCCCGCCCTGATACCTACTCCCTCACAGGGAACCTTAAACGAACATGCTTGGCTTTGCTGGGGGCGGGGGGGCAGGGGGGCAGGGGGGAAGGGCCAAGCTTTATGTCATCTTCGCTCCTCTTTGCAGTTTACCTAATAAGCCTGTTGCCTGAAGCTCAGTACAGCCCTGTACCAATCTTTGGAACTGGGTGACTCTCTAAACCTCACACTAGTCTTTTTTGTTTGTTTGTTTGTTTGTTTGTTTTGTTTTTTCGAGACAGAGTTTCTCTGTATAGCCCTGGCTGTCCTGGAACTCACTTTGTAGACCAGGCTGGCCTCGAACTCAGAAATCCGCCTGCCTCTGCCTCCTGAGTGCTGGGATTAAAGGCGTGCGCCACCACGCCCGGCTCCTCACACTAGTCTTTTGCAGAGTACCCACACTCCCGACACAGTACAACTCACAAAATATTTTGAGCTTAGCAGCAGACCTTTAAACTGTGTGACGCCGTTCAAGTCACAAGGCTGCAGCCCACAGCAGTTCCGGCCTGGAGAGGTTGGCCACTGCGTTTGTTTACTTCTCCTGTTGCCATGACAAAATGAAAGAAACTTAAAGTAGAAAGGGTTTATTCTTGCTCATCGTTCAAGAATTCATGGAGGCAGAAACTGCCAGCTGATGACATTGTATCTTCTGGTGAAGGGATGAAAGATGGACAGGAAGTGGGCTCTAATGCTCTAAAGTAAGACCAACCCCCCAGTGCTTCACTTCCTCCAGCAAGGTGCTGTCTCTGTGCTGGTTTCTTGTCAGAAATCAGAGACCTGACAAGAGAGAACCCCAATGGAGGAGTTGCCTCCATCAGACTGGCCTATGGCAAATCCGTGGGGACATGTTCTTGATAAGGATTGATGGTGGAGGCCCCACATCGCTGTGGGTAGTGTTACCCCTGGGTGGTTCTGGATGCTCTAAGTAAGCAGGCCGAGTATACCATGGGGAACTAGGACAGTGTTTCACTGCAGGTAAGCTTGTAGAGTGTTTTCTTAATTAGTATTGGATGGAGGAGGGTGCAGCCCTCTGTGGCACCACCCCTGGGCGTGTTGTCCTGAACAGAATTAGAAAGCAGCTTTAGCAAGCCATGTGAACAAGCTAGTAAGCAACTTCCCTCTACGGTTTCTGCTTCAGTTTCTGCTTCTAGGCTTTTGTCTTGGGTTCTCGTAATGACTTCCCTCAATGGTGGACTATGTCATGGAAGTGTAAGTCACACAAACCCTTTCCCACCCAAGTTGCTTTTGGTCACCATGGTTTTAATCACAGCAAGAGGAAACAACTAGAACCATATCCTAAAGTGTCTATAGCTTTACCAAACCTGCTAGAAGTGATCAAACATACAAGTTCAAGGGGGACAATTCAAATTTCAGAAGTCCCAAATGGGACCTTTTTCCCCCCAAAGCACTGGCCTGTCACATGCTAACCATAGTAATAGCCTGTGTGGGAGGATGAGGCAACAGAGCAGGTGGCACCAGAAGTGCCTGCTGTGTAAGAACAGGGCCCAGCCTAGCAAAGCTGCTATGAGATCAGGCCACGCTCAGAGGCAAGCTGTGTAAGAACGGGGCCCAGCCTAGCAAAGCTGCTATGAGATCAGGCCATGCTCAGAGGCAAGCTGTGTAAGAACGGGGCCCAGCCTAGCAAAGCTGCTATGAGATCAGGCCACGCTCAGAGGCAAGCTCCCATTCGGCTCCCGTTATGAATCCTTACCATGAACCAGATAAACGGCAGGTGTGTCCCGGACTCAAAACTCTGACAAGTTAAATTCTAAAGCAAAGCAAAACACAACACAACAAACAAACAACAAGAAAGGTTGAGGTAGGTAGGCATCCAGAGTTTAGTATTAGTATCCCCAGATCCCACAAAGATATTAATTTATAGGGCAAAAAGACTCTGTAGAACTGTCTGTGGTCATGGACTGTAAGATGGAAAGGTGGCCCTAGATCATCCAAGAAGTTCAGACTAACCACAGGAGTCCTCCCAGCGGAGATTCTTTTTAAAAATTTGTTTATTTACATCCCAAATTCTGCTCCCCTCTCAGTACCCTTGTCACACAATCCCTCCCTCCAAGTCCCTCCCCTTTGCCTCTGAGAGAGTGGGCCCACACCCTGGGTAACCCCCCACCAACCTGGTTCATCATGTCTCTGCAGGATTAGGCCCATCTCCCACTGTGGCAGGACAAGGCAGCCCTCTGCTACACATATGCCAGGGTCCAGCTCCTGTATGCTGTTTGGTTGGTGGCTCAGTCTCTGGGAGCTCCCAGAGGTCCAGGTGAGTTGACACTGTTGGTCTTCATGTGGGGTTCCCATCTCTTTCAGGTCATTTAACTCTCCTCCCAACTCTGCCATAAGAGTTCCTGACCTCTGTCCAATGTTTGGCTGTGGGTGTCTGCATCAGTTTCAGTCAGCTGCTGAGTGAGCCTCTCAGAAGACAGTTATGCTAGGCTCTTGACTGTAAGCATAACAGAGTATTGGTAATAGTGTCAGAGATTGGTACTTGCCCATGGAATGGGCTGAGACCCTTTCTTAAGTGTAGTCATAAGGATGGAACATGGCAAAAGCCAAACCTTTTCTCTGAGAGTTGTGAGAAGGTGTGGGACTTAAGATAGCCTCAATGTCATTTGGATGGGGTTTAGTGTCACCATATAAACAAACCTCTGGGCATGTCTCATGAGAGAGTTTTCTGATTAGATTAAGTGAGGTAGGAAGATCCTAACTGTGGGCAGTGTTATTCCATGGCCGGAGGTTTGGACTGAATAAAAAGGAGAGAGAATTGAGCACCAGTGTTCATCTTTCTGTGCTTGAAGACCACGGATGCAGCATGACTCTATGCCTCACACTCCTGCTGCCCTGTCCCTGTCTGCCATGTTCATCTTTCTGTGCTTGAAGATCACAGATGCAGCGTGACTCCCTGCCTCACACTCCTGCTGCCCTGTCCCTGTCTGCCACACTAGACTGCACCCTTAACACGTGAGACAAGACTCCCCAGCAATTAGAAAAGCTACCAAAGCATCCTTGCTGAGTTTGGAGAATATGAGATACCCCTCACCTGAGCTACAACCTCAAGGGACTGAATTCTGCCGGGACCCAGATTGAGGAATCTGTTCCTTCCGACGCAGTGCCTCCAGGTGGGAAGGCAGCCCTGTGGACACCTCCTCTTCAGTGGTGTTAACCAGTACTGTGGGTGCCAAACTATAAAACAAGTTGGGATTCTTTTAATCCACTCCAAATATAACTGTGCAAACAATAGTAAAAAAAACCAAGCTAACTAATAGACTAAAGGTTAAAGGTCAGGATTAACAAGGCCCAGTTAGAAGCAGGGATATAGACTATAAGCAGTCAAGGGATTTTGACACATTGGCTGGGACCTGGAGTTCAGCATCCCTATACTGATGCCTGGCATGGAGAAAGAACTGTGGGTGCTGAATGGAAAAGCAGGCTTGTTGAAACTTCTAGGAAGACCCTGTTCTCTGCTGTGGCTAGAGGAGAGACTAGTAGGAAATTGTACATTTCTATGGCTGTAGAGCTGTAGCAAGCTGGCAGAGGGTTTTCCTGGAGAACACAAAGTCCTAGGGTCCACCAAGCACCAATTCAGCCTGTCATCTCAGAACTGGGGAGGTGTAGGCAGGAGGATCAGTTCAAAGTCATCCTTGGCTACATAGCAAGTCTGAGATCACCCTGGATTCCCCAAGACCCCATCTCAAAACAAACAAAAGGAGCTTCCAGGAGCAGGGATCTAATCCAAGTACTGAGGTTAGGTCAGATCTTCTCTGACTTTTCTCCCCAAGGTAATGATTTGTTTGTTGGTTTTGTTTTGTTTTGTTTTGTTTTGTTTTGTTTTGTTAGAGAGTTTCTTCATTTACATTTCAAGTGTTACCCAAAAGTCCCCTATATCCTCCCCCCACCCTGCTTCCCTATCCTTCCTCTCCTGCTACTTGGCCCTGGCATTCCCCTGTACTGGGGCATATAAACATTGCTAGACCAAGGGCCTTTCTTCCCCAATAATGGCCAACTAGGCCATCTTCTAATACATATACAGCTAGAGATGTGAGCTCTGGGGGTTCTGATTAGTTCATATTGTTGTTCCATCTATAGGGTTGCAGACCCTTACAGCTCTTGGGTACTCTCTCTAGCTCCTACATTGGGGACCCTGTGTTCTGCCCTATAAGTGATTGTAAGCATCCACTTCTGCTTTTGTCAGGAACTGTCAAAGCCACCCAGGTGACAGCTATATCAGGGTCCTTTCAGCAATGTCCTGCTGGTGTATGCAGTAGTGTCTGCATTTGGTGGCTGATTGTGTAATGGACCACCTGGGTGGGGCACTCTCTGGGTGGTCCATCCTTTCATTTTAGCTCCAAACTTTGTCTCAGCACATCCTTCCATGTATATTTTAATCCCTATTCTAGGGAGGAACGAAGTATCCACGCATTGGTCTTTCTTGATTTTCTTATGTTTTGGAACTTGTATCTTGGGTATTGTAGGTTTCTGGGCTAATATCCGCTTATCAGTGAGTGCATATTAAGTGACTTCTTTTGTGATTGGGTTACCTCACTCAGGATGATATCCTCCAGATACATCCATTTACTCAATAATTTCATAAATTCATTGTTTTTAATAGCTGAGTAGTAGTACTCCATTGTGTAAATGTACCACATTTTCTATATCCATTCCTCTGTTGTGGGACATCTGGGTTCTTTCCAGCTTCTGGCTATTATAAATAAGGCTGCTATGAACATAGTGGAGCATGTGCCCTTGTTACCAGTTGGAATATCTTCTGGGTATATGCCCAGGAGAGGTATTGCTGGATCTTCTGGTAGCACTATGTCCAGTTTTCTAAGAAACCGCCAGACTGATTTCCAAAGTGGTTGTACCAGCTTGCAATCCCACCAGCAATGAAGGAGTGTTCCTCTTTCTCCACATCCTCGCCAGCATCCGCTGTCACCTGAATTTTTGATCTTAGCCATTCTGACTGGTGTGAGGTGGAATCTCAGTGTTGTTTTGATTTGCATTTCTCTGATGATTAAGGATTTTGAACATTTTTTAAGGTGCTTCTCAGCCCTTCGGCATTCTTCAGTTGAGAATTCTTTGTTTAGCTCTGTACCCCATTTTTAAATGGGGTTATTTGAATTTCTGGCATTCATCTTCTTGAGCTCTTTGTAAATATTGGATATTAGCCTCCTCTCAGATTTAGGATTGGTAAAAATTCTTTCCCAATCCGTTGGTGGCATTTTTGTTTTATTGACAGTATCTTTTGCTTTACAGAAGCTTTGCAATTTTATAAGGTCCCATTTGTCAATTTGTGATCTTATAGCACAGGCCATTGGTGTTCTGTTTAGGAATTTTACCCCTGTGCCCATATCTTCCAGGGTTTTCCCCACTTTCTCCCCTATGAATTTCAGTGTCTCTGGTTTAATGTGGAGGTCTTTGATCCACTTAGACTTGAGATTTGTACAAGGAGAAAGGAATGGATCAATTCACAGTCTTCTACATGTTGACTGCCAGTTGTGCCAGCACCATTTATTGAAAATGTTGTCTTTTTTCCACTGGATAGTTTTAGTTCCCTTGTCGAAGATAAGGTGACCCAAGGTGTGTGGGTTCATTTCTGGGTTTTCAATTCTATTCCATTGGTCTACCTGTCTGTTGTTATACCAGTACCATGCAGTTTTTATCACGATTGCTCTGTAGTACAGCTTAAGGTCAGGCATGATGATTCCACCAGAGGTTCTTTTATTGTTGAGGATAGTTTTTGCTATCCTAGGTTTTTTATAATTCCAGATGAATTTGCAGATTGCCCTTTCTATCTCAGTGAAGAATTGAATTGGAATTTTGATGGGGATTGCATTGAATCTGTAGATTGCTTTGGGCAAGATAGCCATTTTGACTATATTAATCCTGCCAATCCATGAGCATGGGAGATCTTTCCATCTTCTGAGATCTTCTTCAAATTCTTTCTTCAGAGATTTGAAATTCTTGTCATACAGATCTTTCACTTCCTTCGTTAAAGTCACACCAAGGGATTTTATATTATTTGTGGCTATTGTGAAGGGTGTTGTTTCCCTAATTTCTTTCTCATGCTGTTTATCTTTTGTGTAGAGAAAGGCCACTGATTTGTTTGAGTTAATTTTATATCCAGCTACTGCGCTGAAGCTGTTTATCAGTTTTAGGAGTTCTCTGGTAGAATCTTTAGGGTCACTTATGTATACTATCATATCATCTGCAAATAGTGATATTTTGACTTCTTTCTTTCCAATATGTATCCCCTTGATGTCCTTTTGTTGGCGAATTGCTCTGGCTAGGACTTTAAGTACTATATTGAATAGGTAGGGAGAAAGTGGGCAGCCTTGTCTAGTCCCTGATTTTAGTGGGATTGCTTCCAGCTTCTCTCCATTTACTTTGATGTTGGCTACTGGTTTGCTGTATATTGCTTTTATTATGTTTAGATATGGGCCTTGAATCCCAGATCTTTCTAAGACTTTTATCATGAATGGGTGCTGGATTTTGTCAAATGCTTTCTCAGCATCTAAGGAGATGATCATGTGATTTTTGTTTTTGAGTTTGTTTATATAGTGGATTACATTGATGGATTTCCGTATATTAAACCATCCCTGCATCCCAGCGATGAAGCCTACTTGGTCATGATGGATGATCGTTTTGATGTGTTCTTGGATTCAGTTTGCGAGGATTTTATTGAGTATTTTTGCATCAATATTCATAAAAGATATTGGTCTAAAGTTCTCATTCTTTGTTGGATCTTTGTGTGGTTTAGGTATCAGAGTAATTGTGGCTTCGTAGAACGAATTGGGTAGAGTACCTTCTGTTTCTATTTTGTGGAATAGCTTGAGGAGAGTTGGAATTAGGTCTTCTTTGAAGGTCTGATAGAACTCTGCACTAAACCCATCTGGACCTGGGCTTTTTTTGGTTGGGAGACTATTAATGACTGCTTCTATTTCTTTAGGGGAAATGGGACTGTTAAGTTTGTTAATCTGATCCTGATTTAACTTTGGTACCTGGTATCTGTCTAGGAAGTTGTCCATTTCATCCAGGTTTTCCAGTTTTGTTGAGTATAGGCTTTTATAGTAGGATCTGGTGATATTTTGGATTTCTTCAGGATCAGTTGTTACATCTCCTTTTTCATTTCTGATTTTTTTAATTCAGATACTGTCCCTCTGCCCTGTAGTTAGTCTGGCTAAGGGTTTATCTATCTTGTTGATGTTCTCAAAGAACCAGCTCCTGGTTTGGTTGATTCTTTGAATAGTTCTTTTTGTTTCCACTTGGTTGATTTCCGCTCTGAGTTTGATTATTTCCTGGCGTCTACTCCTCTTGGGTGAATTTGTTTCCTTTCGTTCTAGGGTTTCTAGGTGTTCTGTCAGACTGCTAGTATGTGCTCTCTCTAGTTTCTTTTTGGAGGCACTCAGGCCTATGAGTTTCCCTCTTAGGACTGCTTTCATTGTGTTCCATAAGTTTGGGTACGTTGTGGCTTCATTTTCATTAAACTCTAAAAAGTCTTTAATTTCTTTCTTTATTTCTTCCTTGACCAAGGTATCATTGAGTAGAGTGTTGTTCAGTTTCCACATGAATGTTGGCTTTCTATTATTTCTGCTGTTATTGAAGATCAGCCTTAGTCCGTGGTGATCTGTTAGGATGCATGGGATAATTTCAATCTTTTTGTATCTGTTAAGGCCTGTTTTGTGACCAATTATATGGTCAATTTTGGAGGAGGTACCATGAGGAGCTGAGAAGGAGGTATATCCTTTTGTTTTAGGATAAAAAGTTCTATAGATATCAGTTAAATCCATTTGTTCCATAACTTCTGTTAGTGTCCATGTGTCTCTGTTTAGTTTCTGTTTCCAGGATCTGTCCATTGGTGAGAGTGGGGTGTTGAAGTCTCCCACTATTATTGTGTGAGGTGCAATATGTGCTTTGAGCTTTACTAAAGTTTCTTTAATGAATGTGGCTGCCCTTACATTCGGAGCATAGATATTTAAAATTGAGAGTTCATTTTGGAGGATTTTGCCTTTGATGAGTATGAAGTGCCCCTCCTTGTCTTTTTTGATAACTTTGGGTTGGAAGTCAATTTTATTCAATATTAGAATGGCTACTCCTGCTTGTTTCTTCGAGCCATTTGCTTGGAAAATTGTTTTCCAGCCTTTTACTCTGAGGTAGTGTCTGTCTTTGTCTCTGAGGTGGGTTTCCTGTAAGCAGCAAAATGTTGGGTCTTGTTTGTGTAGCCAGTCAGTTAGTCTGTGCCTTTTTATTGGGGACTTGAGTCCATTGATGTTAAGAGAAATCAAAGAAAAATTAGTGTTATTTCCTGTCATTTTTTGATGTTAAAGATGGGAGTCTGTTCTTGTGGCTGTCTTCCTTTAATTTTGTTAAAAGATTACTTTCTTATTTTTTCTAGGGTGTAGTTTCCTTCTTTGAGTTGGTGTTTTCCCATTATTATCCTTTGAAGGGCTGGATTCGTGGAAAGATATTCTGTGAATTTAGTTTTGTCATGGAAAACTTTGGTTTCTCCATCTATGGTAAATGACAGTTTTGCTGGGTATAGTAGCCTGGGCTGGCATTTGTGTTCTCTTAGATTCTGCATAACATCTGTCCAGGATCTTCTGGCTTTCATAGTCTCTGGTGAGAAATCTAGAGTGATTCTAATAGGCTTGCCTTTATATGTTACTTGACCTTTTTCCCTTACTGCTTTCAATATTCTGTCTTTATTTAGTGCATTTGTTGTTCTGATTATTATGTGTCAGGAGGAATTTCTTTTCTGGTCCAGTCTGTTTGGAGTTCTGTAGGCTTCTTGTATGTTCATGGGCATCTCTTTCTTTAGGTATAGGAAGTTTTCTTCTATGATTTTGTTGAAGATATTTGCTGGCCCTTTAAGTTGAGAATCTTCTTTCTCATCTACTCCTATTATCTGTAGGTTTGGTCTTCTTATTTTGTCCTGGATTTCTTGGATGTTTTGAGTTAGGATCTTTTTGCATTTTGCATTTTCTTTGATTATTGTTTCCATGATCCCTATGGAATCTTCTGCACCTGAGATTCTCTCTTCCATCTCTTGTATTCTTCCATCTCTTGTATGGTTCCTGATTTCTTTCCTAGGGTTTCTATATCCAGTGTTGTCTCTCTTTGGGTTTTCTTCAGTGTTTCTACTTCCATTTTTAGATCTTGAGTGGTTTTCTTCAATTCTGTCACCTGTTTGGATGTGTTTTCCTGTAGTTCTTTAAGGGATTTTTGCGTTTCTGCTACCTGTTTAGCAGTGTTTGCCTGTAGCTCTTTAAGGGCTTCTACTTGTTTAGCAGTGTTCTCTTGTGATTCCTTGAGGGATTTTTGTATTTCCTCCTTAATGGCTTCTACCTGTTTAGCAGTGTTCTCCTGTATTTCCTTGAAGAATTTTTGTTTTTCTTCTTTAAGGGCTTCTGCCTGTTTAGCATTGTTCTCCTGCATTTCTTTAAGTGTGTTATTAACGTCCTTCTTATAATCTTCTACCATCATAATGAGATATTATTTAAAATCTGCGTCTTGCTTTTCAGGCGTGTTGGGGTATCCAGGACTCGTTGCAGTCGGCCTACTGGGTTCTGATGATGCCCATTGTTCTTGGTTTCTGTTAGTGGGATTCTTCCGTTTGCCTTTTGCCATCTGGAGATTTCTGATGTTAATGTCCAAGCTGTCACTGGTTTGAGCTTGATCCTCCTGTGGTTCTGTTAGCCTCTGACAGCACTTCTGGTAGACCAACTCCCCCTAGAGATCCAGTGATCAGAGCACTCTCTGAAAGCAAGCTCTTCTCATACAAGTCCGTTGTCTAGCAGACTGGAGCTCTGATCTACTTCCTGAGTTCTAGGATTAGAACTCTCCCTGGAGGCTGCCTCTCTTCTGTAATCCTGAGGTGAGCCCAAGGTCCCCTAATCCAGAGGTGATCCTAATGTTCTGGGGTGTGGAGAGCACAGGAACGGCCCTAGCTGCGTCCGTCTGCTGGGCTCAGAGGGAGGATGGCCAGAGATGTTCCTGGCTGGGAGAGGCCCGGCCTCTGGTTGGGTGGAGTTCCTCCTTTCCTGCCCCTGAGGGCACCAGCACCCCCACTGCTCCCAAAACCACCGCTGCACTTCACTCACTTGTAACCCTGATGTGAACTTAAAGTCCTGGGGTGTGGGGAGCACAGGAACGGCCCTAGCTGTGTCCGCTGGGCTCAGAGGGAGGATCGGTTTTGGTTTTTGAAACTGCATCTCACTACATAGCTCTGGCTGCCCTGGAACTCATATGTGGTCTAGGCTGTCCTCAAACTCATAGAAATCTGCCTGCCCCATCCCTGCCTCTCCCCTGCCCTTTGCCCCGGTCCTTACTCCTTCCCTTTCCTGTTCCTGTCCCTGTCCCTCCCCTTACCTGGATTAAAGCTGTGTACCACCATACCTTGCTCAAGATGTTAACTTTTAAGGCAGCAGTTCTCAGCATTAGGTACACATTGAAAACATCTGGAGAAGTCAGAAAGTAAAAATATGGTGCCTGGTGTTATGCTTTCAAGAGACTGTGACTACTTGTTCTAGCCTATGGTTCATTTACAGACATGTATTTTAGTAGCACTGGGCCTCACTTACATGCAACCATAGTAGATACTTCTTTCTACAGGTGTCTGATCCATGGGCTCTATGTAAATTGGCAAACACTGAATGCTGGAGGCCAGCGTGGGAAAGCTTAAGAGCATGCAGAAGTTGGAGAAAGGGCTCAATCTGAAGGATGCTAGGTTGGAAGGAATAGGATGGAGAAGGGGAGACCAGGAAAAGGTGGCAAGCCAGCAACAGCAGAGGTCGAGCCATCCTGCACTGCAGCACACCTGCCTGAGGCCGGCAACAACAGAGACAGATCGTCCCCTCAGCTTCCCTTTTCCAGCCCCCTCTTTCATTCAAAGGACCCCACTTTTTCAGTCTGGCTTTGCTCCTGCTATTCCATAGAACATCCTAGTCTGAGCTTGAGTTCCTCTGTGACCTTGATCTTGTACATATTGTACTCGCCCCTGAGCACTGGAAAGTTCCAGAGTCTTCCCTATGGCTCCCCTTCAGGAGCAATTAGGAATGGTTTTCACACTATTTTCTGTTGAGAACCACACATTTAGGGCTTCTAGCAAGTCTGAAGTATTTAGAAAAACAGCTAACACGGGCAAAGCCCCCAGTTACCTGCTTTTTACAGCTCTGAGAGGAGCAATCTTGGTGCTTCTGTCTTACAGCAATTTAGAGTCACACAAGCCATCAGCTTTGCACATCTCTTCTCTAATGCTCTGTGGTGGTTTGAATGAAAAATGTCCCCTGTAGTTTGGGGCATTTGAACACTTGGTCCCAGTTGCTGGTGATGTTTTGGGAAGTTCAAGTGGTACCGCCTTGCTGGAGGAACTGTGGTGCTGGAGTTAGTCTTTGAGATTAAATCCTCTCCACACTTCCAATTCACTCTATGCTTCATGCTGTCAGCTCTCAGCTTCTCGCACCGACTGCCATGCCTGCTGTATTCTACTGTGCTTCCTTGCTATAATGGACTCTTAACCTTCTGAAACTGTAAGGCTAAATAAACTCTTATGTGCCGCAGACTGGACTCAGTCGGTCTCTCGACCTGCAGGGGACCAGGATCTCGGCATTCAGGTGGGAAAGGAGTTGGCGAAAAGTGACAGACAGACACTGACACAGAGAGAGTGCTGTATCTAAATGTAATTTCTCAAAGCAAGCATCAGACTTATATTACAGAAGAAAAGCAAGGAAGCTAGGCGACACATCTGCCAAGGTACATTGAAGTTATCTTATGCATAATGACACAAAATAGAGAAATACATTCATAAAGACTGACAGGAATCAGGCAGTGTTTACAACTGAGATAAGATCAGCCCTATTTAAAGTTAGCTATTCCCAGGAGCCAAGTGAAAGGGCTAACACCCCCTGGTGTAATTTTTGTCTATTGTTAAACCCACCACCAGGGGCCCCTTAGTAAATACCTAGTTATGCTATTCCTCTGGGCCTAGTGAAAAACCTGCACCAGGGGAGTTCCATTCTACTAACCCTTTTATGAATAATACAATACTCCAGTTCCTCCTTAAACCACAACCCACCTTCTTTCTACTATTATGTAATGTAGGCTCCCATTCATGTCTATAATGAGAATTCTAAGTTTACTATTTTGAACTAGCCCTGAGATTACTAGCTCCTATTTGGCAAACTGTGAGATGCCCAACTACTAACTGTCCACACGGGGGTGTTTCGTCTGAACAGGTAACATTCTTACAAAACTGTGAGATGCCCGACCACTAACGTCCACACGGGGGCGTTTCTTCTGAATAGGTAACATTCGTACAAAATTCCAAGCCCAGGGTCAGCTCAAGGACTGCCTAGGACATCGGTGAAGGCCAGGAGTAAAATTCAACCTAATTTAGGTATTTGTAAAATCATTTCTCGGAGGCACCTATAATAAAACAACACTGAAAGAAAGCACACAGATCCATTCACCAACTAACGCAAGGACAAGTTTGGAACATTCATGTTACAGGATGCCAAGGCTCCAGGAGACTAAGTTTCCATGAAACTTTTTGCCTCAGGACTGCGTCCAAGCTTTTGGGCCTGCCACGCAGGCTTCACTGGAGTGGGTGTGGCACTTATGGAAGTTGCCTTGGTCATGGTACGTCATCATTGGGTGTCAACATAAAACCTAATCTACCTGAGAGTGTCTAAGATGTGGACCTGCATGCTGGCATGCCCCTCTATACCCGTGACTTGGGGCCGATGGACCAGGCAAACTTGGGACTTGTAGTGGGTAAACTGGAAGCAGAAGTTCCCAGTTGCCACAGTAAATTTCCAGACAGGAAAAAAAATAAAATATAATGTAAGGTCATCTCTCCAACAGTACCACTCTGAGAAAAATATGAATGGGTCTTAGGCTAAACCCCATTGCTGTTGGATCAGAAATCCTCACAGATTATCACTGATATGGAATTCTCAACATAAGGAGAGTCAAACCTCAGAGCTCAGAGCGAAAATGTTACATGGACCCCCACAAAGCAATTGTCATCCAACCAGTCCCCAACTTAAACATGCATTGAGTTTTTAAAATTCTGTTTATTTCCATTTATGTGTATAAATGTGTGCCTGAGGATATGCCTCTGTACCCCATGCATGCGAGTACCTTCAAAGGCCAGAAGAGGGTGTCAGACATCCTGGAAATAAAGTTAAAGGCATTTGTGTTCACAATCAGGTGTTAAGGGTTTGAAATCTAATAAAAAAATTCTAGTAAGTATATAAATTTTATGCATTTAGTTGTTTTCTGGAAGCTTTCACTTGAAATGCCTGTGGTAATTGGTCACCCGATAATAAATATTTTCCCTGGGGGCAATGGTGTTTGTTAAAAATATTTTTAAAAAAATTTTGGAAATACTGTTAAAAAGAGGAGATAAAAAACAACAGTGTAGCAAGCAACCGCCCAAGGAGCCTTGAACTGGAAGGCTAAGCAGTGAGAGCCCTGTAGGCGCTCTAAGTGGCTCTTAAATGCACCAAGAACTTTAGAAGTCACACATGTAAGGCTGCTCATGTGCCTAAGAAAACAGTAAAAAGTAGCCAAGCTCTCACCTCTGAGAGACCTTGATCTCAGTGTGAGCATTCACTGAAGGGTAATGCAGAGTTCACAGCCCCAAGTGTGTAGCCCAGCTCTCGAGCACCCTGGGGAAAAGCTGAGCATTGTGGCACATTCCTGTAACCCCAGAACTGAGGGGGTGGGTGGGGTGATGCCTCCGGGGCTCTCTAACCAGGAGTTAACCAGGATTAACTAGGTTAGGGGCCATCAAAACACTGATCTCTATTCCATTGAGAGGCCCTGTCTGCAAAGAATGAGCAATAGAGAAAGATAGTGGAAGTTGATCTCTGGTCTCTCCACACACACACATGCACAAATGAGCATACATGGCCACACATGTGCACACATGCTCATAAAACACACACACACACACACACACACACACACACACCCCACCACCACCACCACCACAACAACAACAACAACATAAAAAATAGAAACTGAGTTCAACATGATTTTAAGCAGCAAAGATTAATAAACAAAACTTAGGTATAGTTCTGTGACTATCAATAAGCAATCAGGAATAAAAATAATTTCCTTTATGATAGCAATAATTGTAAAAGCATACTTTGCAATAAGCCTAACCAAAGAAATACCATAGATGTGCATTTAATAGAACAAATTATTGATGAAAGGAACTAAACTCAGGCTGTGTAAGTGGAGTGAGATTTGTTTGCATAAATTATGAGATTTAATTCTGCTAGGGTGGCAGATGATGTTCAAATTGATCTGCTGATACACTAGAATAATTTTAAAATTCTGCTGGTCTGAGGCTGGAGAAATGATTAAACAAATAGGAACAAACTCTGCTCTTAGAGGACTCAAGCTTTGTTTCCAGCACTTGGAGTTACACAGTAACTCCAGGGGATCTGGTGCCCTCTTCTGGTCACTGCTGGAAACTGCAGTCACATGCACACTATGCTCAACCCCACCTCCACCCCCCAACACACACACACACACACACACACACACACACACACACACACAGTTAAAAATAAAAGCAATTCTTAAAAACTTTCTAATGGTCATTTTTATTCTGGAATAAATTGATAAGTTAGTGTCATATTTAGCAAAGAAATCTAAGGAACACCAAAATCATGTGTCTAGGTAGGACTGACTTTTGACAATGAGAACAAGTTCATTCATCAGACAAAATTAGTCTTTAAATAGCCTTTCCATCAATAACCAAAAATAAGTGGGATAACTAGATATCTAGATGAAGATGATGAATCCAGATCTCTACCTTTCACTGTATGAGAAAATCAACTCAACAGACCTTAACGTAAAAATGAAATCATAAGGTTAAAGTCTTAGAAAATTATTGATGTAAAATCTTATATCCTTCAACTGGGCAACTCTTCCTCTTTCCTGAGTAATAGCAAACACATACTCACGTGACCAATTATACATTTATATGTCTTGTCTGAAAATAAGAATATTCTACATTCTAAGATATGGCACTCCATTTTCATAAGCACCATGTTTTTATTTCATATTATATCATATGCCTAGCCTTAAAAGCTGGAGAGAAACCATCACCAAAGAGCGACACCTTTAGAAGCCTGTCTATCACTGCAGGGGACATTGTCATTAAGTAGAATCATCATTGTTACTTAACTTTAACCACTCCATTCTCAGTTTCAAATACTCTTCATAGTAAAATTACTTAGGAGTAAAACGCACCAACAACATGCAAGGAAAATCAAATAACTGCAGAGAGGAGCTGAATATTTTAATTTTATCCTGAACTTTACTCTTCTAGAAATAGGGCTAATAAAACACAGCATTGGTCATAATGGGTGTACTTTTATGGCCAAATTTTAATTTAATTGCAATTAATATAAATATGCTTGCAGTTCACATGATAGGTATTTTTAATTAAAAGTTTTAAAACTAAAATAGAATCCCATCACTCTTCCCTCCCCCCATGGTTCTTCCTCATTCCCTTTCAAACTAATGACCATTTTTCATTGATAATTATATATATGCATAAATACATAAATCCAGCCTGCTGAGTCTGAATGCATACTCTGGCTTGTGTGTTTACAGTTTCAGGAAGGACACTTTGTATTGGGTAACCAGTCAGAGAGTCATCCCTGGAAAAGGCTAATTCTCCTCTTTTCAGCAACCTTTAACTACCTGCAGTTCTTTGTCTAGGAGTGGGGCACCATACACTTTCCCCATTCAGTGTTAATCTGCCTGCTGATCGCACCTTTATTCTAGTCTTCTCCGGGCAGCCATAGTGTTAGTGTATCGTGGGTGGAGCTTTCTTGTCATTTCTAGGAGACGATCTCAGCAGCGTTCCTGAACCTCTGACCCTTGCAATGTTTCTATTCTCTCTTTCCCATGTTCCCTGAGCTTTGCGATATAGCCAGTGGGGCTGGGCCCCCCATGATCTGTTGATCTCTGTATTAGGACCTGTTGTGGTTGTGGTTTTCTGTAATGGTTGCTGCCTATTGTAATGTAATTGTTGATGAGGGGTGAGAACGGACACTTACGTGTGGGTGTAAGGATAAATATTTAGAATGTATTTAGAGTTTATGCTGCTTTAGCAAAGTGATGGCTGTAGATTCTCCTCCAAGATCTATGACTTGGAAGAACAACAATAAAAAATCAGCTCAAAGCCACAAAGGCAGAGAATCACTTCCAGGATAGAACTGTGCAATGGCCTTTGGCCCTAAAGAAATCATTTTAACCTGGTGCTTAGAGAAAAAAAGGGAGCAACCTGCCTATCTTTCTGGGCAGTCTTGCTGGGACAGGGAAGTGGAAATTGGTGCTGAATCCCCTGATCCCCCAGAAGCCAGGCCCCGGAAGGCCTGATCAGAGCAGACAGTTCAGGGAGCCCATTCCCTCCAATTAGCTCCAATAAGAACATAAAATAATCGCTAAAAAATGCAAGAAGAGATAAGGAGAGCAGACACAGAAAATTATAAACAGAAGTAGAAAATTCAAAAGCTTTTTAAACACTCAGAGAACATTTTCTTAAGGGAATTAAGAAAGGCATTAAACCCAGAAAGGAAAGTCATGGAGGGACCAAGAAAAGAGAAGGAAGGAGTCAAGGGCGCGCTTTCATTGGTGGGTGCAGAAGTAGGGCCTCGTTCTTCCTCCCAGCCCCATGCTCCCAGAAATGACCCAGACATTTCTCAAATATCTCAAATTTTCTCAAATACTTTGGCCATATAGCTAAGCTCTTCTCTAACTAGATCATAATTTAAATCAACCCATTTATTCTAATCTTCATTCTGCCACATGGCTGGTTACCTGTGTTCAGACACTACAAGTCTGTCTCATTACATCATCACAGAAAGGAATCTCCCAGAATCCTTTCTGTCACCTGCATGTCCGACCTCCTATTTCCTACCTAAGCTATAGGCCTATAGCTATAGGCTTTTTAATTGACAGGTAATGCGTCCATATAATACACAAGATCATCTTTCTACAGGTAACAGTGCTTGCTTAGCATGTACAGACCCTGGATTCAGTCCCCAGCACCATGTAAAACATAAATCATTTGTAACACCAGCCCTCGGGAGGCAGAAGGGCCAGAGCTTAAGATCTTCTTTGCCTCCATAGCAATGAGGGCAGCATGGGATTATTGAGAATCTGTCTGAAAAAATAAGAGCAAAAACTAAGGGGTAGGTGTGGGGAAGGGGACCATTACCAGGAATTAATGGGGATACAATGACTGGATTTTTATGCATAAATAACTGAAAGCAAATTTGGAACTTTTGCCAAATTTTTTCCTCTTTTTTTTAAAAAAAATTGGTTATTTTCTTTATTTACATTTCAAATGTTCCCCCCTTTCCAGGTCTCCCCTTCAGAAGCCCCCTACCCCATCCCCATCCCCTCACCCACCCAACCACTTCTGTCCCCCCCCCCCGCCCCCGCAGTATTTCCCTACACTGGGGCATCAAACACCCTCAGGCCCAAGGGCCTTCCCACCCACTGATGTCAACAAGGCCATCCTCTGCCACATATATATCTGGAGCCATGGGTCCCTCCATGTATACTCTTTGGTTGGTGTTCCAGTCCCCAGGAGCTCCGGGAGGTCTGGCCAGTTGACATTGTTGTTTCCTCTATGGGGCTGCAAACCCCCTCAGCTCCATCAGCCCCTTCTCCAACTCCTCCATCAGGGACCCTGTGCTCAGTCCAAAGGTTGGCTGCAAGCATCCATCTCTATATTAGTCAGGCTCTGGCGGAGCCTCTCAGGAGACAGCCATATCAGGCTTCAGTCAGCAAGTACTTCCTGGTATCCATAATAATGTCTGGGATTGGTGGCTGTATATGTGATGGATCCCCAGGTGAGGCAGTCTCTGGGTGGCCTTTCCTTCAGTCTCTGCTCCACATTTGTCTTCACATTTACTCCTGTGAGTATTTTGTTCCCCCTTCTAAGAAACACTGAAGCATCCACAGTTTGGTCTTCCTTCTTCTTGGGCTTCATACGGACTGTGAATTGAATCTTGGGTATTCTAAACTTTTGGCTCATATCCACTTATCAGTAAATGCATACCATGTGTGTTCTTTTGTGACTGAGTTACCTCACTCAGGATGATATTTTCAAGTTCCATCTATTTGCCTGTGAATTTCATGAATTCACCGTTTTTAATAGCTGAGTAGTATTCCATTGTGTAAAGGTACCACATTTCCTGTATCCATTCCTCCATTGAGGAACATTTGGGTTCTTTCCAGCTTCTGGCATTTATAAATAAGGCTGCTATGAACATAGTGAAGCATGTGTCCTTATTACATGTTGGAGCATCTTCTGGATATATGCCCAGGAATGTTATAGCTGGGTTTTCAGGTAGTACTATGTCCAGTTTTCTAAGGAACCACCAAACTAATTTCCAGAGTGATTGTACTAGCTTGCAATCCCACCAGCAATGGAGGAGTGTTCCACTTTCTCCACATCCTCTCCAGCATCTGCTATCACCTGAGTTTTTTATCTTAGTCATTCTGACTTGTGCAGATGACTACTTTTTCACAGTTGATCTTAGCCAAAAGGCCGAGAAGCGATGACTACTTTTTCTAATAAAAAGAAGATCAATTATGACCAGGAAGACATAAATCACACGAGTGTTTCTATATTCATTCAATAAATGGTCTCAGTAATTTAAAATAAAGATTCCTTTGTGAACAGACCTGTGAATTTTTCTAAACATTTAAAACAAGAGTGCACACACAAGAGAAAGACAGAGACAGAGACAGACAGTGACAGAGAGAGACAAAGAGAGAAAGAGGGACAGAGACAGATGGAGACAGAAAGAGGGAGAAAGAAGAAGAAGAAGGAGAAGGAGGAGGAGGAGAAGGAGGAGGAGGGGAAAGAGGAGGAGGGGGAGGAGAAGGAGGAAAGGAGGCAAGACTTGAGGGTGTCTTGGTGGATAAAATGCTTGAGAACAAGAGTTTCCCAGGACCCACAGAGAGTGGGGAGGCCAGGAGGCCAGGAGGCCACTACTCTCAGCATTTAGAAGACCAAGACAGGATCACTGGTGAGCTAACCAGAAGAGCTGGAAGTTCTGAGCTTTGTGTTCAACAAGAGACCCTGACTCATCAGTAATGCAGAGAGTGGTCAAAGCAGACACCAATGTCAATGTCAGGCCTCTCTCTAAATGCACACACTTGCACGCACACACACACACACACACACTTATTTTTAAAAAGGGAAAATTAGTCTCACAAGAACTCTATCGAAAAGAAAAATCTCTTCCAAACTCCATTAGTAGAGTTAACAAATATCTAGATGTCAAAAATCTGACAAAACCACAAAACATCTCATTAAACTTCCTCATGTATATATATGGGCATAAATGTCTTAAGCAAAATATTTTGCAGTTGAACCTAATAATGTATGTTTAAAAATATACTGCATAGCGACCAAATTGGACTTATTCCAGAGATTAGCGTTTACTCAAACACTTTTTTTAAAAAAAAATGTTGCTTACCACATTTGTAGAAAAATGATTTTTAAAAAAATCAAACATGTTTAGCTCAAAGGTTACAGAAAGTATTTTTATAGAATTTAACAGCTATTTATTTATTTAAATACATTTTAAATTAAAATAGAACTAACTAATTTTCCCCTTCCCTCTTCTTCTATCCATGCCTAGGAATCCTCCATCAAAACCTCTCCATGTCCCCATGTCACAAACTGACACCCTTTAATTATTATTGGTGTGTGTGTGTGTGTGTGTGTGTGTGTGTGTGTGTGTATGTTTACGTGTACACATGCACACACAAATATATAAATACAACCTGCTGAGTCTGCATTTGTTTTTTGTGTGTATATGGTTTCAGGGCTGGGCACTTTGCATTGGACGATCAATAAAGGGGCTTATCCCTGGGAGAGGCTAACCCTTTCTCTCACAGTTGCCTTTAGTTCTTTGTCTAGGCATGGAGCCCCAAGAAATTTCCTCTCTTCAGCATTAGCAAGTCCGCTCATTTTGTTCTCGTCTTGTTCTGCAGCCATTTCTAGGAAAGACTGTTACAACCCACTTCCCGGTGGCTTTTACAAACGCTTTGCCCCTTCTTCTGTGATGTTCTCTGATTCATGGGTGCAGGAGCTGTGATTATCAGAGATATAAGGATATTTTTGCTGTTGTTTGTTGTTATGGCTTTGTTTCATTTAGGTGTTAGAATAATTCTGGCTTCATAAATGGATGGCTGGGGAGTGACCCTTGTCTGTCTGTCTGTCTGTCTGTCTGTCTCTCTCTCTCTCTCTCCCTCCCTCTCTTCAATCCTTCCTTTTTTCTTTTTTCTTTTGTTTTAAGAGTTAAAGGGTTGGTTGGTTGTTGTAGTTCTTTAAAAACATAGAATTCTGCTGTGACCCCATCTAAGCCTGAACTTTGTTTTTTAGTCAGACAGCTGTTTATTTTTTGTTTTGTTTTGTTTTCTTCTGTTATGAGTCCATTTAGGTTATTGGTCTCTTCTTGGTTTAACTTTGGTAGTTTGGATGAGTCAAGAAATCCAACTCTTCTGTATTTATTAAGGTTTGTTTTGTTACTAAGCATGTGATTTATTTTGGAGAACCTTCCTGTGATTGTGAGTAGAATGCACATTAGTTGGTATTTAGGTGAATGTAAGATGTCCTTTGATCAAAGAAAGTGTAGTGTTGAATCCCCTGCAACTATTGTATTGGGTTTGTATTAATCTATGTCTTTAATTGCATTTGTATGCTTCTAAGAAACTTGGGTGCACCAGGGTTTGGCGCATATGTTTAGTATTGTGATATCCCCCTGATTATGTACCTCTTGATTAGAATGAAGCACCCTAGTTTAGGATCTGTTTAGTCAGCTTTCAGATAATGGGTGAGTCTGTTCTTCTACTTCCCCAACATTTCCCTCATAGGTCACTGTTTTCATACTGTGGGTTGGTGAAAAGTCATGTAGTAAATACAGAGCTGAATAAAGTGACAAAGATAAATCATGATCTGAAAACTGGATTCAAGGAGGACAAAAAACTTTGAAGGAAACACAAGCTGAAAAGAGGAAGGAATTGAAAGACTCAGCATCCCGAATTAGAGGATGCTCAGGGAGGCAGAAAATAGGCAATCAGTACCTGAAGATTAAGTAGAGGATCTAGATGAAAGAAGCAAAAAGTATGAAAAATGTTTAAAAATCACAGGAAAGGGACACACAAGGAATGTGAGATACCATGAAAACAAACCTCTGAATTAGAGACAGAGAAGAGGAAGAATAAGGCCAGGGCAAGTGGCATCACTGTATCTTTACAAAATCATAGATGAAAACTGCCCTAAAGTAAAGAACAACAGAGAAGCACACATAACTCCAGCTTCTCTTTTTCCACAAGTCAAAAAAGTAAACAACCCAACTATGTCTATCATAGTTGAAATATGAAACATATACAACGAAGAAAACAGAAACACTGGAAGCTGCAAGGGAAAAATCACAAGTCACATAAAAAGGAAAAGCTATTAGAATAAGTTCTCAACAGAGACTCTGAAAGCCAGAAGACCCTGGAGAGATTCATTCCAGGTTCTTAAAGACACAACTGCCAAGCTAAACTATTGTACCCAGCAAAACTATCTGCCACTGTGGGGTGAGAAAGAGAAACATTCTGTGATCCAAACAGCCTAAAAAATTGTATTTAACAACAGCAAAACACTAAATGGAATACTGGAAGCAGTACTTCTAACTGAAGAGGGGAATAAGTACAGTCTAGAGACTGGAAAGAAAACAAATGAAGCTACAATTTAGTGACATACAAAATACAAGAACCACAAACCAGTAAAACAAACAAACAAAAATAACAACAACAAAAAAAACCATCAAAATGACTGCCATCCACACACACACCTTCCATTAATAACTCTAAATATCAATGGCTTCAAGTCTCCTTTCAAAAGACACAGGTTGGCTGAATGCAACGTCAGGATCAAGTCAGGATCAAATTACCACACCCTTCAGAACCTCAGAGAAGTTTTAGTCATTTAGTGATCATATGACACTGTGTAGAGTCCTTTGTCTTACTAGAAAGCCAGAGACTCACTCCATAGTCCTACGGCCTTCCGAAGCTGGCAATACCCTGAAGTGTATGGCTGGTGAATGTACTTGAAGACACCACACAGGCAGAGATGGAGGAGGCAGGGATTCATCAAATGGCATCATGATTTCAGCTCAGTGTCCAATTGATAAGTTGCAAAGTGTCAAAGAGACTTCTAGTAGCCAATAGAAAATAAGAAAAACTTCCGGTGTCATCCAGATTTCATTATGTGAAAATGTTAGATATTTCCAGTTGCTAAAGGCAGAGAGTAAAGCCCCCACCTCAGTTCTCTGCGCTGCTCGGAAGAAACGCCATTTGCTTCACCACCATCATAGTACAACTGTGTCTTGAAAGATACACATGCTCTCGTTCCCCATACCTTGGAGCAGCAGAGACTTACCTCACTGGCAGAGGCAGACTTCTGTGGTTGCTCTACACAGCCTGAATAAGAAGATGGTTCTGGAGGATGGGAGTCTGGAATTTCCTCCACAATATTCTACTACCCACTAGCCTGGGTCTCTTGAAGTCTACACATGAGGAGAACCTAGTCTAACAGCCTTGGGTGTCACAGATTGAGCCTGGTCCACCCTTTTACTTCCTCTTTTTCGTACTAGGAACTTCACACTACCACCTCTAAGCTCTGAGACTCCGTGTCCTCATCTGCATGTGGACTTGGTCTCCAACTCAAAATGTATGTGGATGTGCAGGCAAGATGACACAGGTGACATCATATGACCAGCATTCATTAGCTGATTTCCATGTGTCTCCATTTGGGTTATACTATTGTGAAGGGACACCATGGCCACTGCAACTCTTAGAAAGGAAAACATTTACTTGGGGCTAGCTTACAGTTTCAGAAGTTAAGTTTATTATCATCATGGTGAGAAGCATGGCAGCGTGCAGGCAGGCAGACATGGTGATGGAGAAAGGTGAGAGTTCTATATCTTTATCTGCAGGCAGTGGAAGGAGACTGTTTGCCACCCTGGGTGTAGCTTGATTATATGAGACCTCAAAGCTCACCCCCCACAGTGAAACACTTCCTCCAATAAGGCCACACCTACTCCAACAAGGTCTTAACTCCTAGTAGTGCCACTCTCTGGCCAGGCAGAGACTGGCAGATTCCTGGAGCTCCCTAGTCAGTCAGCCCAACTAGTCCAGTGAGTTCCAGGTTCTAGTGAAGAGACTCTCTCAAAAACAAGGTGGAGAGCTACTAAATAAAATATTCAGTTTAGACTTCTGACTTCCACACTCACACATAACCATCTTCAGGCAAGCATTCATGCACACACGCCTCCACACACACAAATGTGTGCACATGCACTTGTGAACATGTGTGTGCACTTGCGCGTGCACACACACACACACACACACATGCACTAGGATGCCCACTCCCTCTGTCTTACACTTCCATGCAGGCCAGCCTGTGAAAGCTTACTCTCCATCCTTCATTCTGCCATCTTAGCCCCTTCATAGCAAGTCAGTCGACAGACAAGACCATCTAGCTCCCTTTTCTACATTTCCTGGCAGTTTCCTCTGCATGTTGGCTTTGGAAGGCTTCACAGGTTGCTATTTACACCAGGAAGATTAATCACTCTGCAGAGACGCCAAGATTGCATGCCTCCATTTTTATAGCATTTGTCCTTGAATGGCTCATCAGCAGCGGCACAGTACTGATCACTTCCAGCTCAGCGTGAATGATGCTGCAGCGGTGGGGGTCAAGTGTTCCCATCCTGGAGCAGAAACCAAAGCAAGAGGCTTGTCAAACCCTGGAGGGAAATAAACACAGCTGGGAGGCGCGGTAGATGTTCAGATAGTTGATTGATTTGTGAGCTTTCCACCAGAGCAGGGGTGGGGTGTTTGTTCATCTCGCTGCCTGTATAAATGTCCCTAGATACCAACATGATGATCTTCAAAAATGAATTATCTGCAAGAGAAGGAAATAGCAAGGGACTTGTGGATGAAATATAATGTATTTCTTGTCGTATATGTATATTAAAGTAGATATGATCTACTCCATTTTGAATAAAAACATCAGCTGAACTATGTAGTCTTTCAACCGCTTTCTCCAAAATAAAAATAGATAAGGAAGTTGGCATAGCATAAAATTTATTTGTCTTCTTGGTGTGGGTTTGCTGTGATGAAGGATCAGGGCACTGTAAGTTTTCAGCTTCCATTTGCCAGTTTGATGCGGCTGTCTTAGAGAGGTACAAGGGCAGGGATGGAAGCAGGACCCTCCAAGGATGAATCCTGCTCCCACCTGCAGAGCACCTGCTCATGCAGGTACCCCTCTTCTGGGTGCTGCAAGAGGGGGAAGAGTGAGAGGATGATGGTCCCATAGATCTCAAAGGGACAGAGGGTAGCTCCTGGGAATGTGTTTTTCAGCCAACATACTCAACCCACTCTTTTCAGCACCCAGTACAGCCCAGGTCCAGGGTGAGCATGTCCCTGGCATGGCTCTGAGAGACCCACGCTTCTGACTTCAACCTGCCTCCCTTGCCCAAGAGCTGCAGCCTTCACCCTTCATGAGCTTCATAAGCTCAACCCCTTCTGATATCCCCTCCATCTCTTCCTCTGGTACTCTGCTCTTCTGCCGCTGCTCTTCTTTTGTGGGAATACCCACTCCTATAATAGCAGCCGTTAGGTTACTGGACGAATCAACTTCCAATCACACACTCACACATACAGACACAAATGCACACATGCAATAATAACACATGTAGACACACAGAAATACATGTACAAGCATGCATGTCACTTACTTGTCTCTTCACATCCATACTTACAAACTTGTACACATGCTTTGACTCTCATGCTCTCTCTAATAGACACACGCGCGCGCGTACACACACACACACACACACACACACACACACACACCAACTCAGATGATACACATCCCCACAATTCCTTCAATTTGAAGTTATTTTTTCTGCTATAATGCACCAGGAATTGAGAATGAAGCCAGCCATGAGGCAGAGACAAAGGGAAGTCCACTATTATAGGTTCCCAACTCAGCCACGTTCTCCAGGCAGAGAATATGGCACATGGGCTCCCCACACTCTGCAGTGCTCACACGATGAACTGCACCCCCGGGCATCCCTGGACTGTTCTGCAGAGAAACCTTTCCTCAGTGTTCTCTTTGCAGCGCTGCTCTTGGGATCAGAGTCATGGAGAACTGCTCTCAGGAGAACTCCAGAGAGCATTTGTGAGGTTTCCCACTGCACATGACAAACATCCTCAAAGCTCAGAACCTGGAGCATTTGAGAACTTGATACTTTCATACTGAAGAATAACACCACAGGGTAGAGTGGGTTCCATGTTATGGCTGATTGCAAAAAAAAAAAAAAAAAAAAAAAAGAATTCCCTGTTGTGGAAACATGTTTGAGAACCATTTTATTTGCAGGATATATACAAGCACAGGTGGACACACACATCTGTGTTCATGTGTTTACTCCTCCACTGTTGGTGGGACTGCAAGCTTGTTCAACCACTCTGGAAAGCAGTCTGGCGGTTCCTCAGAAAATTGGACATAGTACTACCAGAAGATCCAGCAATACCTCTACTTGGCATATACCCAGAAGAGTTTCCATCTGGTTATAAGGACACATGTTCCACTATGTTCATAGCAGCCTTATTCATAATAGCCAGAAGCTGGAAAGAACCCAGATGTCCCTCAACAGAGGAATGGATACAAAAAAATTGGTACTTTTACACAATGGAGTACTACTCAGCTGTTAGAAACAATGAATATATGAAATTCCTAGGCAAATGGATGGATCTGGAGGGTGTCATCCTGAGTGAGGTAACCCAATCACAAAAGAACTCACATAACATGTACTCACTGATATGTGGATACTAGCCCAGAAGCCTAAACTACCCAAGATACAACTTACTAAACATATGAATCTCAAGAAGAATGAAGTTCAAAATGTGATCTCTTTGCCCCTTCCTAGAATAAAGAACAAAGCACACACTGAAGGAGTTACAGAGATCATGTGTGAAGCTGAATCAAAAGGATGGACCAACCAGTGANCGCTCCAGTATTGGGGGCCTCAGAGAGAGATTGAGCTGCGCATCTGCTATGTGTGTGCTAGGGGTTTCCTGCTAGCCCATGTGTGTTCTTTGGTTGGTGGCTCGGTTTCCAACACCTCCCAGGTCCAGCTTAGTTGACTCTGTTGGTCTTTTTGTGGGGTTCCCATCCCTTTCAGGGCCTTCACTCCCCCCAACTCTTCCATAGGAGTCCCTGTGAGTCTCTGGGTCTCTTTCAGTCAGCTGCTGGGTGGAGCCTCTCAGAGAACAGTTATGTTAGGCTCCTATCTGCAAGCATAACAGACTATCAGTAGTAATATTAGGGATTGGTGTTTGCCCATGGGATGGATTCCAAGTTGGGCTAGTTATTGGTTGGTCATTCCTTCAGTCTCAGCTTCATCATTGTCCTTGAATTTCTTTTAGACAAGACAAATTTTGGGTCACACGTTTTTGTGGGTGAGTTGGTGTCCTTATCCCTCCACTGGGATAAGTTAACCTCTTCAGGTTCCATGTCCCCATTGTTAGGCATCCCAGCTAAGGTCGCCCCATTGACTCCTGGGAGCCTTCCCCATCTCAGGTCTCTGGGGCTGCCTAAAGATTCCCCCCACCCCTTCCCATGCCTGGCAGCTTCAGACTGTTAATTTATTCTTCTGGCCCTCTGGGTCTCTCTCCTGCCTCTCCGCACACCTGATCCCACCCCCTTCCCCTCCTCATCCCTTCTGCTACCCATTTCTATCCCTCCCTCTGCCTTCTATGACTATTTTGTTCCCCTTTCTAAGTATGATTCAAGAATCCTCACTTGGGCCTTCCTTCTTGTTTAACTTCTTTGGGTCTGTGGGGTGTAGCATGGGTGTTCTGTGCTTCATGGCTAATAGCCACTTATCAGTGAGTACAAACCATGCATGCCATTTTGAGTCTGGGTTACCTCACTCAGGATGATATTTTCTAGTTCCATCAATTGCCTGCAAACTTTCATGATGTCCTTGTTTTTAATAGTTGAATAGTGTTTCTCTGTGTAAATGAACCACATTTTCTCTATCCATTCTTCAGTTGAAGGGCATCTGGGTTGTTTCCAGTTTCTGGCCATTATGAACAAAGCTGCAATGGCATCGTAGAGCACATGTTCTTGTGATGGTGGAACATCTTTTGGGTATATGCCCAGGAGCGGTATGGCTGGGTCTTCAGGTAGAACTACTTCCAATTTTCTGAGAAACCACCAGACTGATTTCACAGAAACAGTATCCAAATTAACAAAATCAGAAATGAAAAGGGAGACATAACAACAGAAACTAAGAAATTTTAAAAATCATTAGGTCATACTTCAAAAGACTGTACTCCACAAAACTGGAAAATCTAAACAAAATGGATGGTTTTCTGGACAGATACTACTTATCAAAGTTAAATCAAAATCAGGTAAACTAAATAGTCCATTAACTCCTAAGGAAATAGAAGCAGTCATTAAAAAGACCAAAAGAGTCACAGGGCCAGATGGTTTTGGTGCAGAATTCAACCAGAAATAAAACACTTTGGAGGTAAAGTAACCCAGACAATAAAAGCCATCTTAGATTACCATCAGCACCCAAACAGAAAGCCCAAATCCCTCCAGCATTGCCACAGAAGGAAGAAACTTCTGTTTCTGATATAGAAGTGTTGGGGTATCTTTGAGAACAATGGGACTCCTCTTGACTTGGGCAGTTAGGATCCCCCAAAACCCAATGGTCACCAAAGTCATTTTAAGCCAATAACTTTTGGGTTCTTGTCTCATGAACTTGAAGGATGGAATTCATGTACCATGAGTTTTAGAAAGATGTTTTAGTTTGACTTCCAGCAGCTCAAAGGACTGTACTCCAGTCCTAGCAGAGAGATACAGAGTAGCCCTAGAGGCCTGGCATGAAGCATGGGCCTTGGGACCTGGGCTCAATCCCATGCTAGAGGTGCAGTCTAATTCAGTGTTGAATACAGAGGGTATTCAAAAACTTTAAAAGAAGAGTTAATAGCGATTAACTCCTCAAACTATTCCACAAAATAGAAACAGAAGGAACACTTCCCAGTTCTTTCTATCAGGCCATAGTTGCCCTAATACCTAAGCCACACAAAGACTCAACAAATAAAGAGAACTTCAGACCAATTTCTCTTATGAACATCGACACTAAAATATTCAACAAAATTATTGCAAACTGAATGCAGGAGCACATCAAAGACATCATTCACCATGATAAAGTAGGCTTCATACCAGGGATGCAAGGATGGTACAGTATATGAAAATCCATCAGCATTATCTACTATCTAAACAAACTGAAAGAAAAAAATCAATCACATGATCATCTCATTAGATGCTGAAAAAGCCTTCAACAAAATCCACAGTCCTTCATGGTAAAAGTCTCCGAGAGATCAGAGATTCAAGGCACATATCTAAACATAATAAAAGCAATATACAGAAAACCAATAGCCAACATCAAATTAAATGAAGAGAAACTTGAAGCAATCCCACTAAAATGAGGGACAATACAAGACTGCCCACTCTTTCCTATCTATTCAATATAGTAGTTGAAATTCTAAAATGCAGTTTTAAAGATTAGATTCTAAAGCAATTTGATATGTGCATTTGAAATGCAACACCACTTTATGAGTTGTGGGAATTATCTGGTTCATTAGATTACCCTGTTACATAAAGTCTGAACTACGTTATCTTTGACCAAAGATAAGGAACAGAGCTTCAGAGCCAGCTTCCTCAGTCCCTCCTCCCCCATGCAGATGTGTTCTGGGAGCGTAGCTTTCAGAAGGAAGGCACTGACTCCTAGGGTACTGAGAGAAAGAATGTGTATTCTTCTCATTCCTTTTTCTGTTATTTAATTCAATAAGATAAAAATACAGCTTTAAAGTTACTCAGAGAGAAAAGAAAGGAAAAAATTTTTTATCTGTTTCACCGCCACTTGCAGTTTTCCACATTTCTAGAAATGTGTTGTCCATTTAAAGACTTCTTGTGCCACGGTCCTGTAGGATCTGCTTCACCAGTGCAAGAGTCTCTTAGAGGTGACTCAGAAAAATTCTCATGCATCAATTCATCCCAGTAGTTTCTCACAAGGATGGGTGGATGAGTAGATGCTGAAAGGATGGAGGACTGAATGGATGGGATGGGCAGTTAGGTAGATGAGTGGATGGATATACAGATGGGGATGGGTAGATGGACAGACAGGTGGGTGGGTGTGTGGATGGATGGATGGATGGATGGATGGATGGATGGATGGATGGATGGACATACTTACAAACAGGTGAGAGGATGGGTGGATGGGAGGATGGATGGATGGATGGATGGATGGATGGATGGATGGATGGATGGATGGACGGACAGACAGGTGGATGGGTGGGTGGGTGGGTGGATGGATGGACAGATGGATGGACAGATGGGTAGATGGCTGGATGGGCAGAAAGACAGGTGGGCAGGTGGGTGGGTGGATGGGTAGAAAGATAGGTGGGCAGGTGGGTGGGTGGATGGATGGATGGATGGATGGATGGATGGATGGATGGATGGATGATATAAATGAGTAGATAAGTGGGTAGATGACTGGATAAACAGAATGATGCAGTGCTCAAGAGTTGGGTTTTTAAGTCAAGAAGGTTGATTTTCGGAAAATCAGCCCTCTGGTGCATTTGACCTTTTGCCTCTACAAGGTACAGGGTTTAATTCTTTTAACTTTTGGCTGGCTTTATTTGTTAGTGGAGGGGTATGGGTGTGTACATGTTCAGGCTACAACGTGTGTGGAAAAGCTTTGTGGAGTCATTTTTCCCATCTTTCTGTGGGTTCCAGGGATTATGGTAAAATCACTGAGCTTGCGCATGGTACCTTTATCTGATGAGCCATCTCACTGGCCCAAGTCTATAACTCTTGAATCTTAAACTTTGATCATTAAACCAGATAGGCACCAAAATCCCCTGCCCTAGCTCTGGTGCTCAGACTATGTGGAGGACTGCCAATCTATCCATCAGGACTCTGACTACTGTCCTTTCCTGCCCTTCAGGTTGACACATCTTCATCTTTTTGTTTTGTTCTTTGGTTTTTTTGTGGGTTTTTTTTTTTTTTTTTTGAGACAGGGTTTCTCTGTGTAGTCCTGGCTGTCCTGGAATTCACTTTGTAGACCAGGCTGGCCTCGAATTCAGAAATCCACCTGCCTCTGCCTCCCAAGTGCTGGGATCAAAGGTGTGTGCCATCACTGCCCGGCACATCTTCATCTTTTTATTGAGTAAAATAATCCAGTTTCAGTTGACTTCACTCCATTCTAAAGGCCTCTCCACCTTTCTTGTCATAGGATAAGACTCACTGAATAAGATCCTGGCTTTCCCAGCTCTTCCTGGTAGAAACCTGAGTTTCTATCCTCTGTATTCAACACTGAATTAGACTGCACCTCTAGCATGGGATTGAGCCCAGGTCCCAAGGCCCATGCTTCATGCCAGACCTCTAGGGCTACTCTGTATCTCTCTGCTAGGACTGGAGTACAGTCCTTTGAGCTGCTGGAAGTCAAACTAAAACATCTTTCTAAAACTCATCCTATTAGGTACATGAATTCCATCCTTCAAGTTCATGAAACAAGAACCCAAAAGTTATTGGCTTAAAATGACTTTGGTGACCATTGGGTTTTTGGGGATCCTAACTGCCCAAGCCAAGAGGAGTCCCATTGTTCTCAAAGATACCCCAACACTTCTATATCAGAAACAGAAGTTTCTTCCTTCTGTGGCAATGCTGGAGGATTTGGGCTTTCTGTTTGGGTGCTGATGGTAATCTAAGATGGCTTTCATTGTCTGGGTTACTTTCTCTCCAATATTTAATTTCTCCACAATGTTCTATTTCTCTCCAACATTTAATGATTCTGTGATAAACGTTCCCTCCATGACACCTAGAAGTTTTTCAATTTATTCTTTATCACTTTTAATGTGTGTGTGTGTGTGTGTGTGTGTGTGTGTGTGTGTGTGTGTGTGTGTGTGTGTAGTTGTATATGCATGTATATGTGTATGAACAAGTACATGTATGTGGGGGTTTTGTGTGTGTGTGTGTGTGTGTGTGTGTGTGTGTGTGTGATGGTGGTGTTGTTACTGTTGTAGAAAATGTTAATTCCAATCTGGGGTCTCTACTCTGTCTTTTACCATTTGGTTCCCAGATAAAAGACACACACACAACCTGTATATATTTACAATAAGTTTTAAATATCACTAGAGCTATGCAGATATCTACCCTCTTTGCTATTAGTATCTACTTTCCTTTAGATAATCTCGAATTATTACTTACCAGGTTTCATCTGAGCTGCTCTTAACTCCATTTGGCCAGCCCTCAGGGCCATCTATTTATGGCTCCCCTAACTCATGGTGGCTTCTCCTTCCTCCTCCCCTTCTTTTTCTCCTGTCATTCTCCTTCAACCCCAATGCCTAGGAAATCCCACCTAGTCTTCTGCCCAGCAATTTGCTGTTGGCATTTTTATTTACCAATCAGCAATAACTTGGGGGTAGGGACACTTGGGTCTAAGTGCAGGCTTCAGGTTATGGGGGCCTGTACTTAGCATTGCAAGAGACAGGAAGACCAAACCTAACACCTAACAGTGTGTGTGTGTGTGTGTGTGTGTGTGTGTGTGTGTGTGTGTACATACAAGAACAAGCTCTCTAATTAGGGCTGCCTGGCAGTGAACCCCACAGAACTTTTGCCTCTGTCTCCTTGTGCTGAACATGTACTACAGTCATGTTCTGGGGACCTAATTCAATCCTTGTGCTCACAAGTTGAGCACTTTAGGGACTGAGCATTTCCATATCCTGGTATCTAGAATTTTCTGTTCATTATGTGAACCAAAGAATGCATGAGAATGACCTCAAGGACACATTACATAGTTGGAGCATTGTACTCATTAGGGCAGACACTGAGGCAGAGGCTGTGTCACTATCAGGTTCTCAATAATACAGTCCTGAGCTCAGGTCAACCTCCTACAGGCACCACAGCAGAGAGGGAAATTAGAGCTCACCACCCTGATGTGAGACCATGGGTTCCAATCAGGTATCCGCATGCTTCTCATTAATGGCTCGCCCTCTCAAGTAACCACTCAAATCAGCCTCAGCCCCCCTGCTCATAACAAGCCCCCCTGCTCATAACAAGCCCAGGCCAGCATCTGGCAAAACAGGCAGGCCAGAGAGGAGGCCAGCCCTAAGCTAAATTCAGGCTGTAGGACACTGATGCCAAGCTACTTTCCTCATAACTCCAAATTCTCCTTCTTGAGGATTGTCACTTCAAACTCAAGGAGGAAATGAGACCCTCAAGCTACTTGACATCCGTATCACAAAAACCCTCAGCTAATTTATCAGTGAGGAGACAGACAGACCATGAACCTTCTGTCCTGCTGAGACATCCCTCACAAGATCCTGTTTGGGGATCAATGTTCTTTACCTACTGAGCATGCTGTTCTGGGTTCTCACAACAGGAAGGTATACTTCTGCTTTTCTAGATCTTGCTTAGTCTTGGGTACGGCTTTTCAATGACAGCAATATATTCCATCTTAGAGCCCATTTTTGTATCCTACTGGTGAATGATTTTAAATAATGACAGAATTTCCCTCCATAACTAGACCACACCCCCATATTATCTCCCATTTTGATACTCTTACAAAACCCCTCGTAGGTGGAGAGATTCAGAAGATGGCTCAACAAGTGAGATACTTTCTGCACAAATTTAGATTTGGCTTTCTCTCCCAGTACCCAAATACAAAGCCACTTATAATGCCCATGCTAGTGGGGGAGGGAGTGGAGATTGGATGATGCCAAGGGCTGGCTGGTCAGCTAGTTTTAGCCAAATCAGTAAGCTCTAGGTTCAGTGAGAGATCCTGTCTCAAAAATATGAGGTTGAGAACAATTGGGGAAGTCTGATGCTAACGTCTGGCTTCCATACACACACACACACACACACACACACACACACACACACACACACACATACACACACACACACACTCACATTTCCCATGTTTATTAATGCCAGTGAACTATCATTTTGGATGCTCATTTGCACGCTGGTCATTCTAAATTTGTACGAGGCAAAGATTGTTTTTCATTCTGAGTTATAATCGGCTGTACCATTACCTGACATGAGAGTCTTTTAAGTGGAGGATTGCTCTCGTTACTGCAGTCATAAAAATCCACTGAGAAGATGAAAAGCCAGTGCTACAGACTCATCTCTGCTTCTTTGCAGGTGACAGCCACCGTGTAGAAAGTTTTACAGCACATTAACATTTCTAATGCTATCCTGGGTTTACAGTTTTAATAGTCTCAAAAGCTCTTGAGAATCCAGGTGGAAAACACTATAGCTATAGTTAAGCTGCCTCAGTGCAGGTCCTTCTGCCCAGCAGGCAGCCATCCTGTGACCCTGTGGAGTCCATGCTTCTTTCCTGCTTAGACGAGATCCTTGCAGAAAACCAGTACAGACTGGTCTTCAGCTATGCTGGACCTGTAGAATAGTGACTAGGGACAGAGAGGGGCACTTGGCTGTTGGAAGAGGACCCAAACAGCCCTCTCATTTTCTGTAACTGATTTGGCATCACTGACTCTGTTGTGTTAAGGATGGCTCTGTGCCTTGCTCTAGTTTAGTAGAATAAACCAATGCAGCCTGGGTGCATGGCTGAAGGGCAGAGGTGCACAATTCCCTCCACTTGGCCCAAGTTGTCCTTAAATGTGCATCACTATTTACTCATAACTCTAAATTCTTCTACTTGAGGATGGTCACTTCAAACTCAAGGAGGAAATGAGACCCTCAAGGCTCAGTAAGGAAGGAAAACTCACTAAGCTCAGGAAGCTCCTAAAACTTAAAAGATTCACAAGGTCCCACCATGGTTTAGGCAATTGGTAGCAAATGCTAGTCAGAGGAAACTCTACAAGTCTAGGTGCCTTTGAGTTGGTCAGAGGGCTCCAGGAATGAAGATTTTGATGGGCTTTTCAGTGATGTAGTTGTCTTGGAGTCACCCATACTCTTGCAAGTAATACCTCACCCCTAGTCCTATAAGTGAACTCACTGGTTCACGGACCTAGACTTCAGTGGGATCATTATTTGGCCTGTCCTTCCTGTGGTGAACAGATGATTAATATCTTCTTAAGAAAAGTCACAAAATATTGATCCTTGAAGGCTCAATATCATTCTGTAGCTTTACTAAAGGTCTTCAGCAATACAGACAGGGAGCCATCTAACTCTATGGATTTGGCTGGGGTCGGCTGTGGTTAAAAGGTGGATTGTCCCATCTGACTTCAAGATGCTGCCAAGTTTCAGTCTTCCAATGGGAAGAGCAGCAGCAGATGGGAGAAGGCTCGGGCTCTCATTCTTTGGTCCTTTTCTACAGTCATGATTACATGAGCATATATTTGTGCCATGGATTATAGCACAAATGCAAAGGACAGTACTGAGTTGAGAATGGCTTGTCTACTTTTGTCTATATTCCTAGTCCACCAGACTCAGACTTTTCCAGTGTGGTTCATCTTCAGTGTCTTAGGTAGGGGTTGCTAAGTTTTCATGTAATGAACTAGCATGACCAAAAGCAACTTGGGGAGGAAAAGGTTTATTTCACTAACAGTTCCATGTAATGGTTCATCAACAATAGCAGTGAGGGCAGAAACCCAAACAGCACAGGAACCTGGAGGCAGGAGCCGATGCGGGGGCCGCTTACTGTTTTCTTCCCATGGCGTGCTCAGCCTGCTTTTTATAGAACCCAGAACTACCAGCCCATGAATGGCAACATTCACAATGCATCCCTCTCATATGCACATCAATTACGAATTAAGAAAATGCTCTACAGGCTGGCCTAAAGCCTGATCTTATGGAGAATTTTTAATCAGTTGAGGTTCCCTCCTTTCTGATGACTTTACCTTGAATCAAGTTGATGTGAAAATATGGAGTGGAAATGTGTTTGAGATGAGTAGGAATCTGATCCTGAATAAGGCTAAAGTCTCAGAGTCAAAGAACACTGTTCCCAACTTACAAAGGCCTTAGAGTGACAACTGAAAGATGATCTGTAGGAAACAGAAAGTGATGCAAGAGGACTCAGGCTGGACTACTCCTGCTGGTATATAATTTTACAAAGAATCTCCAAAGCTATGAATTAAATCTGCCCCATCCGGGAGCACAGGGCTACGCTGAGCTCCAGATCCCTTGGGTAACTTTGCTAATGTTTCCTCTGTCACTTTGGCAAACCCCCGGCAAGCCCATTCCAGTCAGTATTTAGTTTTCACTTTTATATTTAGTAGAAGACATTTATTAAATTTTAATACATCCCTGAGTGATAGAATTTGGAACTTTACTAATAGCATTATAAATTTAAACGCACAAACTGTGGAAATAAACAGGCAGGGCAATTGAAATCATAATGAGGCACATTTGATATTAGAGAGGACATTTTCATTTTGTTTCAACCAGTATCTTTTTCAGCTGGTTTTATCGAAGAGAGTTGAGTGTGGTAACATTACAAGAGTCCTCACTTAAAAACAAGAGTAATTTTGAATTCATTAGATCTGGCTTGGTTTTGTTTGATTCAATTGGATGACTTTACTAACACGTGTTTAAATTTCAGCGTATAGCCAACATTGTTTACTGAGAAGCACACAGGCTTGTTCAGACTGTTTCTAACTGTCCTTTGGGGTCAGAAAGACAGCACCTTTGGAACAATGTCTTATTTAGTTATTCAGCCACAATTTTTCCCCATTCAAATGTTCCATCAAACTGTTTATGAATGATTCATGTTTCTTTCCTCTTTCAGCAGTTTTTAGATTTATTTTTACTTTTAATTATAAGTATGTATGCTGTGATCACAGAGGCCAGAAAAAGGCATTGGCTCTTCTGGAGTTACAGGAGGTTGTAAACTTCTCAATATAGATGCTGAGAATCAAACCATGCATATGCACATATAAACACATGCATATGCACACATATCCATATGCTCACATGCACACATACATATGTAAAGTGCATTGTACCTGTCCTCCCACAGTCCCACTGTATGCTCTTTGCCAAGTCTCCTCATGTACTGGCACCATGTGGCCTGTGTCTCATGCCTAGACCTTTCTTCATCCCTTCCTTCTCTTGTCAGTCCTGAACATTGGCTACAACATGGTGTTATCTTTTTTCTACCTCCCCATCTGAAATATCCATCTATTGTAGTCTCTCCCAGATGTTCTCAGTAGAGCCAGAATGAGCACATGGACATGGACAGAAGGCAGTATCTGCAGTGGAGGATACTAGACTGGAGTGGAGGATAACAAGATAACAAAGGCCCTACCCTAGTTGCTGTATTAAAATATCCTGACAAAAAGTTCCACAGTGGGAAGTAAGGGTTTCTTTGGCTTATAATTCTGATTTATGTTAGATCGTTGTCATGAAGTTAAGGCAGGAACTGCAGAAGTTAATCACACCCTTTAGTATCTAGAACAGAGAGAATAAAATCACCCTTGCTTGCTCTCAGTAAGTTTTCTCCTTTCATATGTACATGAAGTGGAAGTTTCTGGTTTCTTTGGAAACTCAGTTCTGTCATGAAATGTTTTGTTGGAGCAGACACATGGAAGGACATGTGATGTTGAGGAAGAGTATAACTACAACCCCACAGACAGATGATGCGGCGCTTGCGTTGGTTCGCCTTGCACCACACCACTGATCTCTGCTTGCTGTGACTTTGTAGAGAGTAACACACCAAAGGACTTCTTGTAACAATTTGCCTGACTCTTGCCACTCCCATGTACTCATGCCAGTCAGCAGAGCCTCACGGTTTCTTCTGGACAAGCTGATGCTACTGATGTTTTGGACTGGACTGCCAATATCCTGACAAAAAGATCGGAATCTCTCCAAACTACTTCTAAACAGGTCCACAACCCCTATTTCCTATTAACCTTTTCCCCACAACCTCTGGTAGGTAGGCTAGAAGGAAAGCTGAAGCATTAAAGAACCCCAATTAAAGTAGGTTTTGAAAAAAAATCCAAGCCTACATGCACACAATTCCCAGCCTATGGAACAGTGTTGCCCACAGTGGAATGGATCTTTCCACATTAATCAATAATCAAGATGGTGCCTCACAGATTCCCATAGGCCAAGATGATCTAGATAATTCCTCATGAAGAATCTTTCCCCCAGGTAATTCTTGTCAAATGGAGAGTTAAAACCAACCAACAGAAACACTTGGAAGATGAATGGCTTTGCCTGTATGCACTGGGTGAAGTGGTATGCAGGGCTCGAGTTCAGGGGGTGAACCTGTGCTTTAGATCTGGGATGCTCTCTCCTCAGAATGCAGATAGTCCTGAAATATCTAGTCATGACCTAAGACCTTTTTAGCATCTTTGTGTCTGGGCACAGAAACTATGGATACAGACTCAGTGTTGGCTTTCTCTCCCACTCTCACCTTCTTTGCCTCCTGAACATTGTAACTTTTACTTTCTAAATTTTAGTGAGTGTCCCCCCTCTTCCCAGGAAGGAATGTTTCCTTTGGGAAGAAATAGCTACAAACAGAGCCCTTGCTCCAGGAGAATACAGTGGTAGCAACTGAAAACAGCATGGAGGATAGAATCTGACATCTGTGAGGACATAGAACAACAGGAGTCCTAGCACATAACCACATGTGAAAAATGGCTTAACAGCTCCTCAGCAGGTCAAACATGTCACTGAATGACTTAGCGAATCCACTCATAGCCACACACCCCAAATCAATGAAAACATTTTCCATAAATGAAACTTGTTTGTGAATTTTTGTCATAGCTAGGTGATAGGCAGGATGAGTTGTTACTGGCTGAGTGAAAATGGGATGGACTGGAACACAGCTGGTGTTCACAAAGGCCCGCACAGAGAAAGCCTTGCAGGTATCTGCTGAAGACAGACCAGAAGACATACCAGGCAGCATCTAGGGATACCCAGCCTCTGATGTAGAGCTAGCATCCATAAGGTAGTTTTCCCATTGCAGGATGGTTGGCTGGCAGTCATTCACCCTTTGAGTAGAATAAAACCAGGTAAGGCATAAAAGATAGTGCTGGAATGCTCCCCCTCCCTACAGCAGAATGATTTGTATGAAAAATACCACCAATACGCTCATATATTTAACCCCTTGCTTCCCAGTTAATATTGCTATTGCAGGAAGTTGTAGAACTTTAGAGGTAGGGCTTCTCTGGAGGAAGGGGGTCTTGAGATCTTATAGCCTGCCATTACTCTCTGTTCATTCTCTGCATTCTGACTTAGATAAAATGTGACTTTCCCTGCTCCCAATCCACTACCTTCTCTGCCCTGATGAACCATCAGCCTTGGAGACCTAGTACATGCTTCCTCTCTGGGGTTGCTTCTTGATGGGTATTTCATCCCAGCTATGAAGAAAGTAACTAACACAGCCAGCGCTTGACAATGACGTGTGTATCCTGTATGTCTTTAAGGACCCAACTATGCCTCCTGTATGAACATTGGGTGGTTAGCTCATCTTTGGAATGGATGATGGTACCTCCTGAAGGCACTGAGAAGATGAGCCATAAGTGATCTCCAGTGTCTTCTGCCTTCACCTTCATGCCACCAAATTTCCATTCAGACATACTCCAAGGCCTCTGCGCAGATGATACTTTATTCACATGCCCTAGAACATCAGGGCTGGAGCTGGGGACTCTGGCTGAAGACTGAGAGCCTTTTGTAAGTGCTACCTGCATGTCGAGTGAGTCCTGGGTCAGAGTGTTGTTAAATGCAAGGCTGAAGCTCTGAGACCTTGTTGGGTTTGGCCTTTCTGTATGAATGGGTAGATTAAGGCATTGCAGAACACAGGGCATGTAATAGCAATGCAGGTGGGACTCCCAGAAAGGAGGCCAAACTCTAATAGAGAGCAGCCTGATCACCCATGTCTTAGCAGACCATTCCTGGGCATATCCATGGGAGTCCTCCTCTTCTCTGAGGAGAAAGGGAAGTGTGGATGGGGGAGGGGAGAAGAAAGGGAAGACTGGGAGAAGAGGAAGGGAAGCTGCAATCTGGATGTAAAGTAAATAAACCAATTAATTAATAATAATAAAAGGAACATACCACCTTTCAAACACCCATGGCTGTTGATCAGATTCACCACAGGAGTGTTGGAGGAAAAGGGCTTCACACCCTGTATGGAGCTCTCTCAGAGCAGGCAGGCTTAGGGAACCCCAAGAATAGGCAGCAGACAAACATTAGCACAGCAGACCGAGCAAAATCCCTGGGATGAATGAAGCAGCTTGCGGCCTGCAAGACCTCCATAGTAACCAGAGCAGCAGAGAAACATTAGCGGAGATACTTAAGAGAGCTGGGACTCAGTGGAGGGAGAAAGGCTTCCGTAGCCAGGCAGTCTTGGGGTGGGGAAGAACTAATTCATAGCTTTGGTGATTGTTATTGTTTGTATATGCTTGGCCAGGGAATGGCACTATTAGAAGGTGTGGCCTTGTTAAAGTAGATATGGCCTTGTTGGAGTAGGTGTGGCCTTGTTGGAGTAGGTGTGTCATTGTGGGTGCAGGCTTAAGACCCTCATCCTAGCTGCCTGGAAGCCAGTATTCTGCTAGCAGCCTTCAGATGAAGATGTAGAACTCTCAGCTCCTCCTGCACCATGCCTGCCTGGATGATGCCCTGCTCCCACCTTGATGATAATGAACTAAACCTCTGAACCTGTAAGCCAGCCCCAATTAAATGTTGTCCTTATAAGAGTTGCCTTGATCACAGTGTTCACAGCAGTAAAACCCTAAGAAGGTGATGTATCCTGAAATGATGTACCAGTCCAGACCTGTGCATTGTGGGAAGGGCTTTCTGTGACCTCTATTACAAAGCCATTTGTCAAAGTAGGAAGAGAGCAGAGAAGAATGTCATTGTGAGCTAACATGGATAGACACATTCTGAACAGTGCCTGAGTGCTAGGCTGCCCACTCCTCAGCCTCCTGGTCATTGGTGTGTCTAATAGCTAGCATGGGATACATAACTTATATACAAAATCTCACCCACCTAAGCATGCAAGTCAGTGGTTTTTAGTATACCCATAAATTTGTGTGAGATGACATTGCCATATAGTAAAGTATCTCCATCACTTCCTACCTCACCATCCCCCTCAGAGCTAGACAAAAATGTTCCATTTATGTCTCTACAGGTTTCCTAAAACTAGCCATGGCATGAAAGTAGAACCATACAGCCTGTGTTCCTCTGTTTCTATCTTTCTTTTACTCAGTATAATATTCTAAAAGCCACCGGACAGTGGTGGTGCACGCCTTTAATCCCAGCACTTGTGAGACAGAGACAGGCGGATTTCTGGGTTCGAGGCCAGCCTGGTCTACAGAGTGAGTTCCAGGATAGCTGGTGCTATACAGAGAAACCCTGTCTCAAAACAACAACAAAAAAATCCAACCAAACAAAAAAAAAATTCTAGAAGTCAATCCATATTATAGCATTATTTGAACTTTTTCATTTTCATGGCTGAATAATATTCCATTACGTGAACATGTCACCTTGTATTAATTCAGTCATCAGTAGATAGACATTTGGACTCATTATGTCCTTTTGCAATTAGAAATGAAGCTGACAAAACTTCACAGGCAAATTTTCTTTATGTAAAATGTTTTCATTGATATAGGATGTGTAGCTACCAGCAGAGTTGCTAGGTCAGTGACAGCATGTTTGACCTGCTGAGGAGCTGTTCCTGGGAACCAGCCCGACCTAGAATGGTTTGAAGTTGGACACAGAGCTGGACATAGCTTTAAAGACTGATGGTCTCTGGCCTTCTAGCTCTCTAACTATACTGAATGCTTGCTGATAATTTCTTTAAAATCCTAAAAAACACTCTTATGTATTCTATGCTTAAAAACCACTGGTTGGGTGATTAATTAACACCTTTTGCCTAGCAGAGGGGAATTACATTAAAAAGTTATTGCTATCACTCTCTTCTCTGTCCAGGCAGCCAGAAGCTTCTCTGACTAACTTGGTTAACTCTTTGTGAACCAGAGAGGAGGGAAGGAAAGAAAAAGAGTCAAATGTTTCATACAGGCAAATATGCACAGACACATATACATGCATGCAGCCTCACTCTGGCTGGGACCGATTGTCTGTCTCAATCAACTCCACAAGTATCTGTGCATGTTTACATACATACACATTTACCTACACATGAATGTACAGACAAAATATACATTTGGATGGATGGATGGATGGATGGATGGATGGATGGGTGGGTGGGTGGCATAGAACCCCACACACACACACACACACACAAGCCAAGCCTCCAACCAACAATTTTATTTCCTTTCTCTCACTTTTTTATTCCTTCTTAGACAAAAAGTTCTGTAGAAAATTACCTCAGAGATAAACTGTCACATAACATGGGAGTTACAGAAGGATGTTGATATTAAGTTCAAAGCAGTGTTTCATTCTATATGCTCATTATATGTTCAAAGCAACGGTGTTTACACAGCCTTGCCTTATCATAGTGTGCACCTGTGGCTCTATCCTTGGATCTAAATGTTATTTCTTGAATACAAATTTGTCCCAAGTCTATTTCTCTTTTTAGTGTAATTATGAAAGCTCACTGTATTTCTTATTATGCAGCCTGTACTTACTATCATAAGGAGTGGACACATTCTGTTCTTGATTCTAACTTTATTACATCTTTCTAGAAAAGAAACTAAAACCATGTCTTAAAAACTTTTTTCCTTAAATTGTTTGAATCAAATCAGGAATACTATAGAGTAGTTAGTTCTTCTAAACAGCATTAATTCATGAAAGTTCATCTTTATGTTGATCTGCAGGAAATCTGATCAATAGGGTGGGCTAATGCCCACGGGTTAGTATATTAATATAATATATATTAATATAATAATGATAAGAATGGCAGATCAGCTGCAAGAAGCATCGTGAGATGAAGTCTCCTTGGAACCATGCCATCGAGCTCACCTATCACAGATCAGGTAAAAATGGTGAGCCACCTCCGGGAAGGTCACCTGCTAGTACTAGCCTATCCTAGATGGAGCTGTCAAGCCATTTTATGCAGTGTGGTTGTGTGTGAGGGTCCTCTTGCTCTATGTCCTCACAGACTTTTCTTTCCACTTTTCCTTGGGATGTCCTACTGTGTGTGCCATAGCATGTTACTAAGGAACTGATTCCCAATCCAGGATGGCCACTGATGCTGAGAATCATTGTCTGTCTGTCTGTCTGTCTGTCTGTCTGTCTGTCTGTCTTCTCTCTCTCCCTTCCCCCATTCTCTCTCTCTTCTCTCTCTCTCTCTCTCTCTCTCTCTCTCTCTCTCTCTCTCTCTGTATGTGTGTGTGTGTCTGAGGGCATGCGTATGTGTGGGTACATGTGTGTGGAAGTCACATATCAATGTGAGAGGTTATTCCTTTGGAGAAGGAATTCACCTCGTTTCTGAAGGCAGGGTCTCTCGCTGGCCTGCAGCTCCAAGTTAGACTAGACTGGCTGATCAGTAAACTTCAGAGATCTGCATGCTTCCACCTCTCCAGTATAGCACAATAATACCTGAGATTTTTTTTTTTTAGAGCAGTGCTGGGACTTGAACTCGGGTCCTCATGCTTGCTCAGCCAGCACTTCACATCGAGCTTTTGAAATCTTACCCAGAATGCTGGGGTGCTTATGCTGACCTCCATGCTGACCTCCATGCTGACCCCTGCACCATTTCATATGACGCACTGATGAGTAGCTAAGAATTTCACAGTACATTTTTAAAGTGGGAAGTATGACTTCCTCAGATTGTTTTAGACATTTGCATGATCATAGTTTGGTGCAAATTTTAGAATCGGCTAACACATTTCATTAAAAATGTTAAGATGCTAACAAGGCCTGAGTCAGTGCTGTGGACCCCTTTGAGAGAGCTGTTCTTCCATACCGTGTGGGGCAGCCCCAAGACCTCTCCAGTCAGGTGCATGGGGCAGCTGGCCAGTTACTTAGATTTTTTTTTTGTTCATTTCTTCTAGCAGTATGATTTTCAATGTATAAAATTTTACAATTCTATCATTTAGCTCATTAAATACTTTCTGTTTTCTGTGCTAAATGATATCACATTTTTAATTCCTCTTCTGAATGGTTCACTGTCAGATTACAAAATGCAACTGGGTTTCCTATTTTTAATTGTGGTTAAAATATGCACACATGTATGTATGTCTATGTTTGAGTACTATCTTTTAATTTTATGTTTTTACTTTTCTCTTCATTTTGCTGTGTTGTGTGGGTGAGACCACATACACCCCACACAGCATGCATGGGAAGGAGAAGAGGCAGCTTATGTAGTTGGTTTCCTCTTTCGACCATTGGATCCGGGAATTGAATTCCTATTAGTTGACAAAGTTTATTATCCACGGAGCAATATTGTGCACCCAAATATGCTTGAAAGTTGCCACCACAAATGCTTTAAGTATGCATCTTTGTGGCATTTCTACGTGTTTATACCTCCATCTTCATCCATTTTTATGTGTCTTTTAAGACTGAAAATCTGTCCCCATTGAGCAGTGGCTCTTCCTCCCTCAGCCTCTGAAACGCCAGCGCTCCAGACCCTCTGGAGTCTGTTTGACTCTTTCTACTGTTTGCTTCTGTTGCTCCTTCATCTCACTTGAAAAAAATGTCCTCAAGTTTTGTCCACAATGTAGCATGTCAGTATATTTTCTTCCCTTCTCAAGACAGTGAGTATCTCATTGTACCTGACACCATTCTGTGACTATTTATGCATCCATTCAAGAACACCTGAGTTGTAACCATATTTTAGTTACTGTGAATTGCAACGCTAAGTACTTGCTATAAGTAAGTTCCTGCATTTAATAGCTAGGCGGGCACACATCCACAATAACAGAATAGCTGAATCATGCCTAAAAACTACACTCATTCTCTGTCAAAACAAAACCAGTTTTCCAGAACAATAATGCACTTAGAGTCTATCCTCAATGATGCTAATGCTTATTATCTTCTTTAAAGAACATGGTTACTGGCTAGAGTGAATGTAAACTTGTGTGTGCAGGTGCACATTTGTGTAGCTGCATGTGTGGTCATAGATGTTCATAGATGTACATATATGTACACACACACACACACACACACACACACACACACACACACACAGTGCTAACACCTGAAAGCTGGTGAAGTATTTACTCTTAACTACAGATTCATTCAGATTCCAGTGGTCTGCATAAAATAATGGCCTTATCTTACATGTTGCCCCCTTCCCAACAAACAAAAAGGCCATCATCCATCAAGCATGCTTATTAGTGAGGGTTGTTGTAGAACGCTGAGGACTCTGGGCTGAACTGAGAAATCATGAGAACCTGAGACAGGCCATCATTGGGAGGAGAGGCCCCTTGGTATTGCAATCTTTATATGCCCCAATACAGGGGAATGCCAGGGCCAAGAAGTGGGAGTGGGTGGGCAGGAGAACAAGGCGGTGGGAGGGGGAAGGGAACTTTCGGGATAGCATTTGAAATGTAAATTAAGAAAATATCTAATAAAAAAATTGAAGAAAAAAAAAAAAAGAATCAGATGCAAAGAGCCGGGCAGTGGTGGCGCATGCCTTTAATCCCAGCACTTGGGAGGCAGAGGTAGGTGGATTTCTGAGTTCGAGGCCAGCCTGGTCTACAGAGTGAGTTCCAGGACAGTCAGGGCTACACAGAGAAACCCTGTTTCGAAAAACAAAACAAAACAAAACAAAACAAAACAAAACAAAGATGCAAATCTTCTCACAAAGCAGAATCAGGACAAAAGACCAACACAAATCAAAGAAAATAAGGGATCACTTAAAAAGTCACAATTAGTTATTAGGGTCCAAAGACAAAGGTTGAGCACGCCCCCTCTCTCTCCAAGTCTCTACGGTCCTGATTGGTGTGGATCTTGTTAAGTAGACCAGGTTAGCCTTGAACTCACAGTTGTCTGCTTGCCTCTGCCTCCTGTGTATTGAGAATTGAAGTGCCTAGAGTAACTCCAAGTCCACTGCCCTCATTTTACTGCACGCCCTCTGCTCTACATTCTCTTCAGTGTATGAGAAAAATCGCCAGACTACTTTGTCTGCATCAGCCCCATAAGAGTTGAGATAAGACTGCTGCCTTCTGCCAGGCGTGGTGGCGCACGCCTTTAATCCCAGCACTTGGGAGGCAGAGGCAGGCGGATTTCTGAGTTCGAGGCCAGCCTGGTCTACAAAGTGAGTTCCAGGACAGCCAGTGCTATACAGAGAAACCCTGTCTAAAAAAAAAAAAAAAAAAAAAAAAAAGACTGCTGCTTTCTTAAAACACCCTTGATCCTATAGCGACACCTTGCTATCACAGACCCCCACAACCTGAGACAGGCTGTTACTCAAAGACTAACCCTCAATTTAAAAATTCCTTCTTTATATCCCCCCAATGGTGCTTGTAGTAGTTATGCTTTAAAAGGAGCCTGCTCCCTCCTGTTGGGGCCACAGTCAGCTCCTGAGTCTGACTGTGTCCCTAACCAGCTAGACATGCTTCTCATGGTGAATAAAGTGGCTTTGGTTTTATTCTGACTTTGGTGGTCCTTCCCTTATTCGCACAACTCCAGACCCCTGAAGGAATCGAAGCTGTGTGCCACCACACCCAGCTCTGAAGAGAGTCTTGGTGAGAGATCATCCAGGCATGCTTGTTAGGAATTTTCTTATTTGGGTAAGTTGAGGCTGGAAGGTCCATTCTTGAGGACTGTGGGCTGAGTTCTGGATTGCAGAGGAGAGAGGGTGAGCCGAGCACAGGCATGTGGGCCTCAACCTATGCTCTCTGCTCTTGCCTGTAGGTGAAATGTCACCAGCTGCTTACAGGTCCTATGACGACTCCCTGCAGTGAGGGAGTGTGACCTGGAATTGTGACCTAAAATAAGCAGTCCCTCCACTAGGTTGCCATTGTCTGAGTATTTTATCACAAGAACAAAACTAAGACAAAATAACTACAGCCGAGGGGGCATTCAAATAAATTAGAGATACTCTTTTAATCAGCCATGGTCCTTAGTGGCAGGTGTAATTAAAGTAAGCCAGGGTAATATTAAATAAGACTGCATGATTGAATTCTGGCATGGAGACAGGAGGCTGCCTGTCACTAACACAGTGCTCTCTGTGGATCCAGGTTGCTGTGGCTTCACACATTAGATTAATTATTCACCTCATGAATCTGCAGAGCGACCTGTGTGAGAAGTGCTGTTAGCCCATTGCTTCGACTTGCGGAAGTTCATAAACCAAAGAGACCAAGGATCGTGGAGGATTATAAGTTATAAGGGACAGAGCTGAACTGCAAACCCATCTCTGGAGTTCAGTTCTATCCCTTATAGCTTATATAATCAGTCTTATAAAGTGCAATACACTTATATAATCAAACTTACATAACAATCAGAACCTGGCTGGACTGTCCCCTTAATCAGCAGCAACACTGGGGAGCATGATACTCCCCCTGGTCCTTTATAATTAGCCTGAACTTCATTAGGAATCCTTGCCTTAATTTTGCTATGAGTATGTGGGAGGGTATGGATATGTATGCATGCATACATGTGTTTGCACATGTGTTTGTAGAGGTGGAGGTTAGAGGATAACCTTGAGTGAAGGTTTCTTGCTATCTGCTTCATTCTTTGAGACAGGTCCCTTGGTGGCCTGGAACTCACCAATGAGGCTCAGCTGCCTGGGCCGTGGTCCCCAGGAATCCACCTGACTCCCCCATGACCACACTGGGGTTACAAGTTTTTTGAAAAACCTAGTTTTACAGATCAAGCCTGGGAGTTCATGCTTGCAAGGCAGACACTGATGACTGAGCCATCTGCCAGGCTAAAATACTGTATCACACCTTGCTGTAAGGAGCTAATCCCTGCACGGTCACTGCGACGCTTTCCTTTTGGAAATATCTCATGGACACAGTCACATGCTATGTAATGCCATGGGCCTGCTTGCTCATTCCCAGTCTCTGTGAGCCACTGCAGGCAGGTGCCAACCCTGCATGGTTGTGGAGTAGTTTCCTCAGAATTGAAGCCTTCATTCCTGGAAGGAAGAGGGAGGCACACAGGGCCAGGGAAGCAAACAACCTTACAAGTCCCAGAAAGTTAAAACCCAAATGATTTATAAGGCCACTCCCTAAGGTTATAAAAGCAATAAATAACCACTGGAGAGAGGAGGTGCTCTGTCTAGGCAATAGTTGGATTGGAGAGATGGCTCAGCAGTTCAGGGTGCTCACTGCTCTTCTAGAAGACTGGAGCTTGGTTTCTAGTGCTGGATCAGGCAGTTCACAAACCTTTTGTAACTCCACCTTCATGGAATCTGGCACCTTCTTCTGGTCTTCGTGGGCAGCTATACATACATAGTATTCATGAACACACACACACACACACACACACACACACACACACACAGAGGGACAGAGAGACAGAGAAAGACAGAGAGCAAGAGAAACAGAAGGCACTGGCTTGCTGTTGGAGGGACGTGTTGGATGTGAGAGGAAGGGTACAGAATTCATGGTGCTACTTGGGAATCTCACTAGGCGGCTCCTAAAGAGGTCTGTATCTATCAGGATACAGCAGGGATAATGGTCCATGATACTCGCAGTGTGAAGACAGCACCACCTGAGACTACAGAAGGTTCCAGAGCTTGAGCCAATATCCACTGCTTCTGAGAAGTCAGACAGTATTCAAAATAGGAAATATACCCCAGGGAGGCTATCCTGCAGGTGTCCAACAACCCCACACTGACCAGGTCTGTCCAAGGCCACTTCATGCTTATGTGATAAGTGCTTTACCCACTGATCTTTCTCCTCAGCTCCCACACGAGGTGTTCTTACAGAAGTAACTGTATTGGCTGGCCCTCTTCCTCTCTGTCCCTCTCATATAAATGCAAATGGACCCGAGGTAGCAACTCTAAAAACACATCCCAGGCTGCACATCAATTCCAGGGAGGTGGCATGGAGGAGAGCCAGGAATCTGGCCTAGTTTATGCTCTCAGAATTTCATAAATCAGTCATTCAACCAGGTACAAAACTGGGTTATGCCTATTAAGGCTCTGGGAGCTATAAGAAACCCGTTGGATTTATTGTTAGCTATACCTGTGGACCATTCCTGACAGGAATAAAAGCTAATTGAGTCAGGCTGGCCTCTTTTATTCTGGTGTGTCTGGGGGTGATATGTATGTGGATGTTTCAAAGGAAACAGGACAGCTCCGTACCACAGACCATGAAGAAGACAGTCCACTTTCCTCCTTTGCTTCAGTCAAGTCCAAACGTCTTTGGGGGAGTTCTCCTTTCTCTCTCCTTCTCTCCCTCCCTCCCTCCCTCCCTCCCTCCCTCCCTCCCTCCTTCCCATAAGCTGAGGTAGACTCACCCAACATAAAGCAGCTCCCCTGGCCCCTTGGCTTCTTCCCCATGTCGGCATTTCCCTGCTGGTATTTGGGTGATGGGGCATAGGAAGTTATGAGAAGGATATATTAGCCCTTGTATGTGCGTGCAAAGGGGTGTCCCCTATTTTTCTCTTCCTATTCCCACAACACAGATTCTCTCCCTGAACCTGAAGTTTGCTGTGATTTTTACTTACACTGACTGAGTGCTGGCTCCATGCCCCAACACATGGGTAGTCATGCCTAACTTTTATGTAGATGCTGGGGATTTGAGTGCAAATCTTCATGCTTGCACAGCAAATAGTCTCACCCACTGAGCCATCTCCCAAGGTGAATCGCCAGTATTTTTAAAACCACCTCTCTCTTACCCTTTTAATCACTAAGTTTAAAAGAAAGAATGCTCAACCTGGGAATGTCCAGAGCCGGTCCTTGTTCTGTGCCTATGTCAGTGGCCATGATCCTACCTAGAATAATAAGAGCAGAATAATGAATACATTCTTGTCATGCAGGGGCCTCAGCTCTCTAGCCAGACAGGCTTCTACAATTGAATGGGCTTAGCTTTTGGCATAGACAAATCTTGCTCTCAAAATGAAGTCTTTCCTACTCTGTGATGGAGACCACAGTCTCCAGCCTCAGAGCCTGGTCCCTGGTTTCCGATGGAAGTCGGCGTGAGATCTGGTGATTTTGGTCCTTTGCAAGGTCAAGGCCAGTGAGGGACAAAGCCCCTCAGATGCAGCCTCTTGCACACTTACTGCCCAGGCAAGACTGAAAACTCTTGTAGGACTTCTTTAAGTCATACTGTGGCTTCAATTTCTGTCTCACCATCAGACTAAGAGGTAGAAATGAATTTCATTGCTATCACTAGGTAAGTAAAAGCTTCCAAATCTCTATTCTAACTCAGGAATGATGGTGCTGCGCTTGATGAGAGGTGTCTGTTCTGATCAAGTGAGAGTATAATGACACGTGTGTTACACTCTATCTATCCCTGTGCAACACAGCGATCTCCTAAAAACTAACACGTGTACTAGAAACCTTGTGCTAAGGGAATTCTTCATAGGCAAGAACACACCCACAAGTTCTGATCCTACATCAAAAAAAGTTAAACCTGTTTTATAAAGCAATTGCTTTATCCACTGGGTAAACACTAAATTAAATGAAACTGGAAGTGTCCCTTATGGTAGAGATATTGTTCTCAGTAAGGCACAAGCATAAAGACCTGAGTTCAACACTCCAGAACCCAAGCACACACAAAAACCTGGGAGTGTTAGCACATGCTTCTAATCCCAACACTGGAGATGTGGAGAGAAGCAGACCCTCAAGGTTTTTGTGGCCAGTCCCAGGCCAGTGAGAAACCTTGTCTGAAAAAGCAAGTGGAAAGTATTTGAGGAATGATACTCATGACTGGCCTCTGCCCTACACATGAACACACACAAACACACACACACACACACACACACACACACACATACACACACATGTGTTCTTCCCATAGGAACATGTACACACCTGTGCATACCAATACACATACAAAAATAAACTCTACTTAACAGATTCTCAAAAGTTATCATGAAATTCTTGTGTAAATTAGTTTCAGATATATCTTGTAGTTTCTACACAATTAAGCCAATAGATAGATAGATAGATAGATAGATGCTACTGGCCTGAGTCAGTAGTCCAGCCTGGCACTTTTATGTGGTTCATTGTACTGACAGGGGAAGTACTTTATGCTGAGCTATCTTCTAGTCCCTCTGGAGAATTCTCAAAGGGGAAATCTAAGACCAATCTTCATTTTTGAAACCTCCAAGCATGGATGCTCATCCTTTGTAATCCCAGCATTCAATGAGCTAAGGTTGAGGCAGGAGAATTGCTTTAAGTTCAAGGCCTTCCTGAGATAGAGAATAAGAGCTTGTCTCAAAACAAATGTAATGATAATAAAAACCTTACTTCCTTTGTTATCATCAAAGGAAGTAAGAGAGTGTGTGTGAGAGTATGTAGCAGATCATAAAACAGAAAGCTGCTACGGATTTTCAGGTGTACGGCAGGCAGGGTTTGTCCTGAGCCAGCTGCAGGATAAGGGAGTCCCTTTGGTCTGCACCAGGAAGCTCAGGACACCAGGCCCACGTCACACAGCGCCATCACATTAAAGACCACGAGAGCAAATTATAACTCTTTGCTTCTTGGAAGTTTCCACCTGTTGTAGAAAATTATCTTCTGGGCAAAGCAGCCTGCATCTTTGTCAGATCATCCGGGCTTCCTTGCAAGCCTCCATCAGCATCCAGTGTTTGTGCTGTTGACTTTTCCTCAGAGAAGGAGGGATGGGGGGGGCATCCTCAGTCAGTCTCCCCTCTCCGCCATTTGTATGCAATTCTGTCCTAGCTGCAAGTGGTGCAGGGGACCCCCAGAGGTGCTGGTAGAGCTGTGTGAGATGCTCTCCATCTATCTGAGTGCAGGCCTTCCAGGGTAGGGGGCGCTTTGCAGCCACTCATGCTCCAGTGGGAATCCACTTACCCACGTTCTGTAAATTCCATAAGATTATTGGTTCCCCGGGATGGTCTGTGATGTACAGTCGTACTTGGGTTTCTCACTGGGCCTTGTGAGGAGGGTGTAGACATTGTTTATGTCTCCCTGGGGAAGGATTTCTTGAAATACCATCTGATGCAGGGCTCAGGGGAGCAGCTCACAAGCCATCATCACCAAACGAGCTCCTGAGTAGAGTTTAATGTTTTCCAATGGATCACAAACCCTCACACAGTAATTAATGATTTGATTCATTGTGCTTCTGGGAGCCACTGTCCAACAAAATAATCTGAGTAATTTAAATCTGCAATAAAGTTGGAGGGTGATGACATTCCACGGCTGCACACAGCACAGATTTGCCGGAGAGGAGAGATGCCAGCATTTTTATTTGTGCTACATCCAAATAGTCCATGAGAAAGCGATATTGAGTTCATGAGTGATTTGAGCACATACCTTCATACTTATCCTCTAAGTCAGAGTCAAGTCCAGAGGCATTTTGTTGAATGTGCATAAGACTGAAGGTTCAGTAAACTAACACATTTCATCAAAATTACCCTGGACGTTTCTGAGGCAGACAATGTTTGCAGAATGCTAACTGCCTTTTTTTTTTCATTCTGAATTTCTGAATAAATTTCTTCTACTATTAGCATTTAGCATCTGCAACTGATCTGAGCTCAAATGTATCCCTGTTAGCGTCAGGACCTCCCTACATGAGCTCATCTCAGTGCTCCATGCTTGGCGCATAGACATGCAGGTACAGTCGTCATGTTCTTCACAGACTCACGGAGCAGCTTGGCACTGCGGTGTACCTGACATATGTTGGAGATCCAGGAGTGGCTAGGTAGGAGTGTTACCAGACTTGGGGTCACAGCCTGTTCCTGGTCATAAATGAGGTCTGGCTGACTGTCTTCTAGAAAACAATGAAAACAACAAAATTAATTTTTTAAAAAAGGGAAGGATAAGATTTATTTAATGTGGCCATATTGGGAAGAGGGCAAAGAAATTTGGTGTACACATCCCCCCACTACCATCTAAGTTTATCTTCTGGGTCCTGACATGAGGTTGCTATTTAAGTCAGTGGTCCTCAACCTATGTATGGGTCATGACCTTCTGGGGGGGGGGGCAAATGACATTTTCATGGGGTTTGCCTATAACCATCAGAAAACATGATTTTTGCACTATAACTCATAATAGAAACAAAGTTAGAGTTATGAAATAACAATGAAAATAATTTTAAGGTTGGAGGTCACCACAACATGAGGAACTGTATCAATGGATCACAGCATTAGGAAGGTTGAAAATCAGTTTTAAGTAGAGAACAAGAGTTATGTATATCTAAGCAGTCCATATCAGGCTGTTCCCCTACCCACAACTGACCCACCATTATGGTCAATTAAATAGTAAATCTCTTTTGTGAGAAGTTTTCTCTGTGTCTGACCCAGGCGCTAGGCTTGCTCTCTTTCTAGCATGAGATTCTTGGGAAATCCCAGCTCCCTCAGGATCCTTTGTTTTAGCAGCCAACAGTGTTTCTTTACAAAAATCTTCAACTGTGTAAAGCTGGTTTGGAGATTGGGAGAGACACTGACATACACTGAAATGGACGGGCACAGCAGGATTCTAGCACATCTGTGTGCTATGAGCATCAGCCAGGAACACCTCTAGACTGTGAGTCCTTCGAGGTTTGTTGTGGCAAGGAGGGAACACAAGGGGAGTTTCCAGTAATGCTTTTGAGCCATTTAAAATGAAGCCCATGTGTTTCTTTCATGAATCAATGACCTCTGAGGACAGAAAAACAATTCTTTTTTTTTTCTTTTTTCTTTTATTGGATATTTTCTTTATTTACATTCCAAATGTTATCCCCTTTCAGATTTCCCTCCCTCCTGGAAACACCCTATCACATCCTCCCTCCCCCTGCTTCTATGATGGTGTTCTTCCACACATCCACTCACTCCCACCTCCCTGCCCTTGATTCCCCTACACTGGGGCATCTATTGAGCCTTCATAGGACCAAGGACATCTTCTTCCATTGATGCATGACAAGGCCATCCTCTGCTACATATGCAGCTGGAGCCACATGTACTCCTTTGTTGATGGCTTAGGCCCTGAGAGTTCTGGGGGGTGTGGTTGGTTGATATTGTTCCTATGGGGTTGCAAACATTGCTGGTCCACTATGAAGTCAAAGAGATTTTCTGGCAAGGGACGCTATGTGACTCTATGGTGATACCTGCTTTACTTGTTCTATAAATGTTTTTACTGAGTGGCTACATCTTAGGCACTGTTTTATATGGTTAGAATAAATATGAGAAGAAGCTGGTAAGAGAATCAAGGACTTACTCCTGATATACTAAAGATGATGCATTGGAGACTGTAAACAACATGATTGAAAGGACTGTGGATGTTTCACCATAGAAGATGTATGTTAGAAGTGGAGTGTCAGGGATTATCACATTCTGCTCATCTCACAAGTTAATCTGCATGAGTGCTCCATATTGTACCTCCAAATACAGATGGTTGTATATGCCCAATTAAAAAAATGGTGAGAACAGACCTGGTAGGATTTATGTGCTTGCTTAATATGGAGTTGAGATTGGTTCCCAGAAATGTCAGCAAAGAGCAAGTGTGAGGTGTAAACTCTAACACCAACACTTGGGAGGCAGAGACAGGCAGACTCCTGGAATTCTCTGGCTAGACACACTAGCCAAACTGGCACTCTCCAGGCTATTAAGAGAAACAAGAAGGACAACGTCTGAGAAAGGCCATCCAACCCAAGGTTATCCCTTGGCCTCCAGTCCTTGTACATCTTTCACCCTAACACATTGCTAAGAAGTGGTAAGGCAAGGAATGGCAACCAGGGGGTAGGGAAGAGGCACCTATGAGAGAAGTGGGAAGGAGAATTCAAGCAGTGGTTTTGTTGTAACAATGTGTCTGTTACTTGGGGATGAGAGCTCAGCGCATTGCAGAGACATAGTAAGCTGTGTGCTGTGGTCTATAATGGGGGAGGGGAGAGAGCAGAAGGCTGACACCTGGTGGGACTCTGATGGTTCTACAGCCATGTAACCTTAATGCATCAGGGTCTTCCTAAGGCACCTTTCTCTTCTCCATAAGTTATGAATTGTGTGACTTTATGTCTAGGTTACCCGGGAATAGCATCTATGATCTTTGTATCATATTAATAATGCTTCTCTCCTCTTTTGGGTTGCAGGTGTTCTGTATTGGGTGAACATTTTACATTCACTGGATAAGTAACTGGTCTGCCTTGTAATTAACTCACCTCTGGTTAATTATCCCCCCCACACACACACCCAGGTATAAATGCAAAACTTGAAAATCCAAACACAGCACCCATATTTAAATCAGAAATGCTAA
>LR750051.1:1012169-1051792 GCA_902729485.2 Mus minutoides
AAAAAAATGGACTAGAATTCTGTTTGTGTGTGTGTGTTTCCATGTACTTATGGAGTTGTACATGGCGTACAGAAAATCAAACAATGGTTGTCCTCCTCCATCATTCTCTGTTGCATAGCAATTTTCCTCAAGATAAAACATTGTTTCTTAGAAGAAGCTAATTAAGTCACAGGATGTTATAATTAAAAAAGAAAGAATTCCATCCTTCAGGGAAACTAGTTAAGCCTAGGAAGTAAAAAGCTCAATAGTTTCAGGAAGTTCCTGAAAATGATTAAATTCACTAGGCCCCCTCCTTCCTTGTTCGTTTTTTGTTTTGGGGTTGTTTTTTTTTTTGTTTTGTTTTGTTTTGTTTTGTTTTGTTTTTGAGACAGGGTTTCTCTTTCTCTGTATAGCCCTGGCTGTCCTGGAACTCACTTTGTAGACCAGGCTGCCCTCGAACTCAGAAATCCGCCTGCCTCTGCCTCCGGAGTGCTGGGATTAAAGGCGTGTGCCACCACGGCCCCCTCCTTCCTTAACTGCATAAGGATTGCTGAAAAACACTTCTCAAATAAGCAGAGCTATCTTGAAGACTCAGAGCAGCTGAGTTGGCTAGGCTAAGCAGAAACTAACCTAGTTACTTAGAAGAGGCAGAGACCAGCTGAGCTTCCTGAAAAAGACTCTCTCTGTCATGCTGAGCTGTCTGCACACTGTGCAGAGTGCTGTGGGTTTCCAGCTTTCTTGGGCTATTTTATTGCCTGTGCTTGGGTTGAATTTTGGTGAGGCAGCTCTCTTTGAGTCGTTTTTGCTCCTGTAAATAACTCCTAATTCATGTTCCTATAAGTATCACACACACACACACACACACACACACACACACAACCTCACTGGTTCACCAAATTGGTGCTGTCTGCCATCAGTTTTCATATCTGGGGTGTATTTGTTCATTCTGTCTCAGAAATATGGTCACACAATACTCTTCCATCTTATGTTTTGAGACAGAAATCTCTTGCAGAAGGTAGAGCTTGTTGACTTAACTAAACTGGCTGGCCAGGATGCTTCCTGAATCCCGTCTCTACTCCCAGCACTGGGGCCACAAATGTGCACTGCCTTTGAGGCATCAGCTCACTCCAGTGCAGGTTTTCAAGTATTCTGCAAAATGAAACTCAGGATGCAATAGCTATGCTTGCCTAAAGAGGAATGGGAAAATAAACACTCAAAGAAGTTAGTTAGACCGGCTAGCCAATGTGACACAGCTAAAGGCAAGAACATTTTAAATTCAACTCAACACTGACTACTTAGAAAACCCTGGGATACTGCTGTGTTTGATCCAGCGTTGTCAGAAAAATAAGCCTTTAATTCGAAGAGAAAATGTGCCCCTGCACCAGCATGCTGCAGTGTGAGCTCGGTCACCTTCCTAGACACAGTGAGAAAAACATTAACTACAAAAGGACAGCATGGGATGTGCCAAACCTGCTGCTGTTAGCTAGAATTAGTGGGAGAAAAAAAAACTGACAGAAAGTTTTGAATGGCACCTCTACATCCGCTTACAGAATGACTGCTCTCCACTGCCCCACACTCTCTCATTTCAGAGAGCAGACTATGAGGTGTTGCAGGCAAGGCAGGGCATTGGGCTCATCCCACCTTAGTCAGTGGAGGCATCTGAGCAGAGAGAATGTAGGTATAGTGGTCCCACCACGATAGGGTTTCCATCACCTGACCTCCAAGGAGCTCTTCAGTGCTCAGAAAGAAAATGCCCTGAGCTACAGGGTGCAGGAGAGTCTTCTCTATCCTTCCATCTTTGTGGCAAAATACCTGACCAAAGAGACTAGATGAAAAAGGAAAGGTTTATTTTGGTTCCCAGCTTGATGTAACATGACTGGAAAGGTAGTAGCATGAGACAGTTGGTCATACTGTATCCACAGCCAGAAAACAGAGAGAGAAGAACTCAGTCTAGAACCCAAGTCCATGGAGTAATGATGCTGGTGCTTGGAATGGGTCTTCCCACTTCAGTTAATCTTAAACTCACGTCACCTAAATGTCCAGAGGCTTGCCCCCTAAGTGCTTCTATAGCCTATTGAGTTGATGATCCATGCAGAGGATTGTCTATGTGCTTGTTCTCCAAACCTATGGAACACTACCGATCCTCTCCTTCTACTTTCTATACGTTCAATCACTTAAAAAGACTGCAACCTCTTTCTCTAAACAGTTACCCACTATGGACACTATGTGGGACTATCACATCCCAGCCCAGATCTGAGACAAGACAGAACTCACCCAAACAGTAGAATCATAGAAGGCAGCATTCACAAGGTATACTTGAACTCATATCTGGCCAGATGAATCAGTTGATGCTTCATAGCACAGACAGTACCCAGCAAGTTCTGATTTCCCACTTACATCCTTGTATACTTATAGACTACAAATCTTCCTACATTGTGGTGTTATCCCTACAGCAAGATCAACTCTTATAAAGCTAAATCAATCACAGACAGCTTGCCCTATTCAGTATTTGATCAATGACTTTACCTCCCACACAGGATAAAAAGACCAATCTTAAACTTTTATTTGTTTTTCTGTGCTTGCATGCATGTTGATGGAAGGAGAGTACATATGTGCATGCATGCACTTGGAGGCCAGGAATCCCTCGCAAGTGACTTCAGGAGCTGTCCGTCTTATTCTGTGATACTGTCTCACTGGAGCCTGGAGCTCATCAACTCAGCAAGGCTGGCTAGAAAGTAAGCTCCGTAGGCCTCTCTCTCCCATCACCACAGCACTGGGATGTCTATACCAAGATCTCTGTGGGGATTCTAGGGACCAAACTCAAGCATCCAATGCTTGTACAGCAAGTGCTTCAACAACTGAGCCATCCCTTCATACCCTGAACTCCAACTGGTTAAAGTCCAATATGCTGTATCCCTAAAAAGCACTCCAGTTTGTTTTTTGTCCCCCTCTTTCCTTTGTTTTTTTTTTTTTTCTCCAGCCTCCTGAGACTCATATGGACTGGATTAGCTCTTTCCTCCAAGTTGGGCCTACTCAGATTCCCCTCATCTGGCATTTTCTCTGGCTCCCAACCCTACCAAGCCTCTCTCCAAGTGTCTGTGTTTTATTGGCTTCAAAAACCTTAGAGCTGTGATGTTCCTATTTTACTGGTCGGGTTACCCACCCTGACGGCCCTTCAAAGGACAGAGCATCGTTTGTTCACATTAAGAGTAGAGATCACATAAGACTCACTGAAAAGGTGGGGAAGGTAGAGAGCTCAGCCTTGTTTTCCAGCAAGGGTAGGGGTGCTATACTGGGATAGGTATGCCAGGACCTAAAATGCAGATGGATGAATTCCCTATTGTTGCATTTGTGAAGAATGTGCTAGAATCCTGCCTTTTCTGGAATCAATTCCAGTCAGCCATAACATGAACCATGGGCTTAGTGGCTGTGTTTACTTTCACAAGACAGGCCTCTCCTCACAGTTTCTTTTGGCCTCCCAAGAGGCCTCCTCCCTTGCCTGTGCTCACAATACAAAGACTTGCCACATAATGCCTGTTCAAAGACAAGGACCCTTTTACTGAGTTTCAGTCCTACTGGATAACCTGTTGAACATAAATTATCCACAAGCAGGATGGTGTTTCCTGAACATTAACACAGACCTAGTCCAGGTCATGTGCTAGAGGCCTCCAAATCAAACAATGAATAAAACAAGTGCCAGCAAATTCCAGATCTTACAGTTGTTTTTGCTGTGCTCATATCTCAACTGAATTGTCCATCCTTCCCTAGCTGCAAATGTTTGCTGGCTGACTTTGCTACCCAACCTCTTTCCCTTCTCTCCTTGAACTCCCTCCAAGAGCAACCTCTTCTTCAGTGGAATGGATAGCTGACCATTGTCATTTGAATGGAAAATAACTGTACAGATTCATGACTTTGAACTGGTCTTCAGGTAGTGTCATTGTTTAGGGTAGCTGTGAAGCCTTTAGGAGGTGGCTAGTTTCTAGAAGATATGGGTCAGTAGGGATTATATAGCAAGACAGATTTTTTTTCCTATCTTTGCTTCCTGACTATGGACTCCATAGGACAAGCTGACTTAGACTTGTGCCATTTTGCCTTGCCTGCCAAACTGAATCATATACCTTCTTAAACCATAAAGCCAAGACAAACCCCGCCTTAATACACTTTTGTAGCTGGAAAGGTAAACAATATCACTCTAGATTGCACTAGTCATCTCTTGCATGGCTGTTCTGTAACTGACAGATCTCCCTACCAGAGCCTGATCTCCTGCACTTTTTCCCTACCTTGACTTCAGGCTATTTCCAGGAGACCCTCTGAGACACCTGCCCCACTGGTTCTTCACACGACTAACACAGAAGCCAGGGAGATCTTCTTGAGCAATTTAGCCAGATGTTCCTCTGCTCAGGAACTGGTCATGTCTTCCCATATTACACAGAAAATTTCATTTAGTAGCCATAACTGTTTCAAGGACTTAGATAGCTCTCTCCTTCTCGTTTTTCTGACTGAAATACTTTTTCTTCTTGGTCTAGGTCTATTCCCTGTATGCAGACTTTGCTGGCAGATATCCCTTGGCTATGTCATCTCCAACATCTTGGAAGTCTCCAACACAATTCAGGCTGCATGTGAATCGCACAATTTCATGCAGTGCCTCTCATGTCTGAGCACAAGTCTTGGTTCCAACAATAAATTTAAATCATACACATTTGGTTTGTTGTGTGTTTCTGTTTTCTCCCATGTGCTCTTTTTCATTGTTGACCTGCATAAGGTTGGTCACTAATCACAGACCTTCCCCACTGTGATGATGATGGGCTCTAGAACATCTAAAAGAATCCTAAACAGTCCTTCCTCTTATAACCTGTCTTCATCATGGTATTTTATGATATCAACAGAACAATAAATAATATTGAAGTTGGTACCAGGAATGGGGTATTGATGTCCAGACCTAATCCTGTGTTTTCTTCTGGTCGTGCTTGTTTGCTTGCTTATTTTTTAACAACTTTGGACGAGAAAAATGCTTGAACCCTGTGATTAGTGTTAATGGGCCATCCTAATAGGAGATTAGAAGATATTACTTCTAATATCTTCTTACCCAAGCAGTTTCAAAGACTAACATAATTAACAACTGGGATAAAAGGCTGTTTCTGTGATATTTTGGCAAAAATTTAAAAGGCTGCTTTCTTCCTATGTTCTAACACTAAATCTAAAAATCATGAGCTAAGGTTTTGGTGAAGGAGATCTAATGACAGTGTAATATTGACTCTGTCATTTGGTTGCTAGTAATTAATTGTACGTAGGTCTACAATGAAAAAGAAAAGACGGTGCAGAAAGAAACACAAACTATAGAGTTTGTGGGAAAAGAGCATTGAGAACCAAAGGACCATGATGGAAGAAAAGCTATAATTATTAACAAAATTACTGTCATTAAAAAGAGGCCTTCTCTGCATTGAAATAAAGGAAAGGGTACTCTTGAACCAAGGTCCCAACTAGGTAACCTAATTTGTAAAAGAACATGGAAGGGTTTTGAGGGTTTAAATGTGGTTGGCCCAAGGAGTGGCACTATTTGGAGGTGTGGCCTTGTTGGAATAGGTGGGCCCTTGTTGGAGAAAGTGTGTCACTGTGGGCATGGACTTTAAGACCTTTCCCCTAGCAGCTTTCAGATGAAGATGTAGAACTCTCATCTCCTCCTGAATCATGCCTGCCTGGATGCTGCCATGCTCCCACCTTGATGATAAAGAACTGAACATCTGAACCTGTAAGCCAGCCCCAATTAAATGTTGTCCTATTAAGAGTTGCTTTGGCTATGGTGTCTGTTCACTACAGTAAAACCCTAACTAAGACAGGCAACTAACTAAAAGCATTGATGTTAATAGGATCAGGGGATCAAGGGTCCATCCCAAATTGGGAGCTAAACTTGATGGTGTCATTCAAGTGGTGCTATAGTAGAGGGATGAAAGATGCAAGTATGAAGGGGTTGTAAAAATCTCCTCCCGGAGAAGATTCTTCAGAGAGCTGCTGAAGTCAGGTGCTCTATAGCAGGAGAGTCTGTACACAAAGGCTCAGAGAGATTGGGAAATCCTGAGAGGCCTTTGCATGAAACTGTAAAAATGAAGTCTGTATTGCAATGGAGCCCCCAAGATGCTGGAGATACCTGGATCATGAGATATCACTGATAGACCAGAGCTATCCACCAGGAAAAAACTCTATGTATAAGTGGAAGCAGTTCTAAAGAGTTTTATGTTAAAGGAAGTAAAGCTAGAGAGGGAGAACTATCTAAGCCCTTTCAAAATCACTGTCCCAGACATCAGACAAGGACTTACAGGGTGTACCCTGGTGGCTTTCTGTCTGGCCTGTATCCAATATTTTCCCCACTACAGCCCTGTCCTTGCTTTTGGAGTGGTATCCTATATTCTGAGCCATTGCGTGTTGGAAGCCTGTGATCTGCTTTTGGATTTTATAGAGAGGTACAATAAAGACACTGCCTTGAGTCTCAGAAGAGACTTCGCACTTTGGATTTTTAAACAGTGTTGAGGCTGTGAAAGACTATGGGGATTTGGGGAGTTGGTCTGAATGCAGTTTGCATTATAATGTGGCCACAAGCCTAGGGGACTCAGGGAGTAGAACATGGTAGTTTGAATGAGAAATGTCCCCCATAGAATTTGGTATTTGAATACTTCCTTCTTAGTTCACAGTGCTCTTTGGGGAAGATTTGAATGATACATATTTCCTTGTGAGTGGAAATATGGTACTAGATTCAAGCTTCGGGATTAAAAGCCTTGTGCTACTTTCAGTTTCTCTCTCCCTCTGCTCCATGCTCGCAGTTTGAAGATGCAAGCTCTCAGTTTCCTGTTCCAGCTTCCATTCCTCTCCATTGCTGCCATACTCCTGACCAGAATGAACTCATCTTTCTGGAGCAATAAGCCAGAATAAAGTCTTTCTCACATACATTCCCTTCAGGGTGGAATCGTATCACCACAACAGGAAGGTAACTAATTCCTGAGGCATAGCATTCTACCAAGAGCTACATCCCCACCTAACCCATTTCTTTAAGCCTCCACTCTCAGGCAAGTGTTCATTAGAGGCAAGACCAGTGTAAGCTAGTGACATTTATTGTGGCACCAACAGGGAAGAAAACACAAGGTCCGCAGTGGTATGAACATAGGCGTGCATCAGCACCCCTTCTAGTTTGCAGACTCAGTCAGGAAGAGCATCTTACCTCTCTGTGCACAGACTTTTGGTTAGGGCAGGAAGATCAGCCAGGGGGAGATGGGAATATCTTTGCAGCTTATCTTTCTTATTATTTTTTTACTTTGGATAACAGATCCTCTTATCTCTGATTACCTGATATATGCTACAACAACAAAGGTAATAATTATCTTTCTAAAATAAATTAGTGATTTATTACGGTTTGAATCTGAAACGTCCCTCAAATGCTTATTGCCCTGATTTCATTCACTTGATGTAAGACCCTCTAAAAGCAACTTAGGAAAGAACATGTTTATTTCATCTTATAATTCCTGGTAACAGACCATCACTGAGGGAAGATGGGAAGCAGAAATCATGGACGAGCTGACTTGCTCTCTAGGTTACTTGCTCACTTCCTAGTACATTTCAGAACCACCTGCCTCGGGATGGCGCTACCCACAGTGGTCCTCCTGCATCAGCTAAGATCACAACAATCCTTGAACAATGTGCTTACAGATCTATATAACTCCTCAACAAATTATATAAGTGTGTGTGTGTGTGTGGTGTATGAGATGTCTGCGTGCATAGGTTTCTCTGCCAATATGTGCACCTTTGAGGACAAAGGTAAATATATGATGCCTTTCTCTATTATTGTACATCTTTTTTGAGACAGTGTCTCTCACTAAACCTAAAGCTCTCTGACCCTATGTTAATTGACCCTATGTTAATTGAGGTCCTAGATATCCTCCTGCTTGTGCCTCTCAGTGCTGGATTGCACATGCAGAATGCCCTTCCTGGCTTTTTGCACTAGCACAGAAAATCCAAACTCAGCCCCTCACACAATAAGCACTTCACCATATGAACCTTCTTGCTAGCCCTAAGATCAGGTCTAAAATGCTTATTTCCAAGCCGGTAGCACTATTTGGGAAAGCTATGAAACCTTTAAAAGCTAGAACCCAGCTAGTGCAAGTGGTCACTAGAAGGCCCATGGAGGTTATAGCCTCGTGCTAATTGCTCTATACTTCCCAATCCTGTCACCATGAACTCTACTGTAGTTTATCTGATGGTAGATTGAGACCTTCTACAACACACGAGCCCAAATAAGTCAGTCCTTTATGTTGTTTCTGTCTGGTATTATATCAGTGATGGCTTGAGAATGTGTCTCCCAAATTTATATGTTGAAGTTATACAACCTCCACTGTGTAATGAAATTGGGAAGTGGTGCTGTTAGAGGTAACTGGGTCCTGAGTGGAATTATTTTTGCCTATTTATATAGACCCCAGGGAGATTTCTTAGCTTCCTTCTGCCATATGAGGATACAAAAGATAGTTCTTGTACAACCAGACAGCAAAGGACCTCACAAGAACCTAGCCTTGACATTTGGAGTTATGGCAAATACTGCTCCGTTATATATGGAACACCTAGTCTCTGTCACTTTGTCACAAAGCTTTAAGTGACTAAGATAATAAGATAAGTGACGCCATCTTATCTTCCTTAAGTGCTCTTTCTGCCTTTTCTAAACTAGTCTTAGCACTCCAAGATGACATAATGATTCAAAGTTCATAAGAAATACAATATGTAGAATGTAACTGTAGTTTATGGGAAAGCCTTTCTGTTTCTAATTTGTCACTATATAAAGTTCAGATTTTCCACATTAGAAAAATTCACATCATATTATTATATAAGTAATGAATGTAGAAAGCATACAAATACCCCAAATATAAAGAAAAAATAAAACGTGACTCAACCTGTCATGGGTAATACATTAACAGTTTTGGAGTCTTTCTAAGAAATGGATATTGTGAATTCAACATCTAGAAAAATCTTTAAGAACAATTTTATTCCTGCTTTATTTTTTAATGAGGAACATGCTCGTCTTCCAGTTTAATGTACATAATTTTAATTATTTATTTTGAGTAGAGAGTAATATATGTTTATATAATGAAGGCAGGTGCTCATTCACAGGCAGGCAGATGTGAAGAGCAGAGAAAGATGCTGGTCCTTAGTTCACTGGGACCTGGCCTTGGACTGAACCTGGAGCTAGACTGGCAGCTGACAAGCTCCAGAAATCTGCCATCAGCGTCCCGTCTATGCCAAGGTCATAAGCATATGGACATTCATACCCAGGTTTTTATGGATCCTGAAAATTGAACTCAGTTCCTCATCCTTATACCGAAAGACATTTTCATTTTCATTTGTAGACTTAAAAAGGGAGAACCATGACTCTGTGAGATTATCAAATGATCAAATTATCATTCCAAATGATCCTAGGTGTTGGAATCGCTTACTAGGTGTCTATCTTAGTTACCTTTCTGTTTCTATGATAAAAGGCTGTGGTCAATTTATAGAAGGAAGGGCTTATTTGGGGGCTCATGGTTCCAGAGTCATAGAAGTCTATCACAGCAGTAAATTTTGCAGGCAGCACCAGCACCGCAGCAGGAACAGCTGAAAAGTCGCACCTCGAACCACAAACAGAGAAATTGAGATGCTGCAAGTCTTTAAGCTCCCCAAATCTGTCCCCAGTGACATACAACTTCCAGAGAAGTCACACCCCTTAACTCTGCTCAAACATGTCCACCTACTATGGACCATGTGTTTAAATGCCCAAGTATACAGGGGATATTTCTTATTCAAACTATCCCCTTACCCTTATGGCCAAATCATAATTCAAAATGCATTTATACCAACTTCAAAAGCCTTTATAGGCATTTAGTTCCAACACTGTTTAAAAATCCAAACTTCAAATTCTCTTCTGAGACTTGAGGCAACCTCTTAACTTTGAAACCCTGTAAAATCAAAAAGTAAATAACATACAACCAAAATATAATGACACAGAATATGCATTTATCATTCCAAAAGGGAAGGAAGGGGATTTTAGTGAGGAAATATTGAACTAAAGTAAGACAAAAGCTCAATGTGGTGGTTTGAATAGGTATAGCCCCCAAAGACTCATGTTTGAATGCTTGGCCCATAGGGAGTGGCACTATTAGGAGGTGCAGCCTTGTTTGAGAAATTGTGTCTCTGTGGGGGGTGGGCTTTGAGGTCTCTATGCTCAAGCTCCACCCAGTGTGGAACGAGAGCCTCTTCCTGGCTACCCATGGAAGTCACCTTCTGCTGCCTTTGGATCAAGATGTAGAACTCTGAGCTCCTCCAACACCATATCTGCCTGCACACTTCCATGTTTGTCACCATGATGATAATGGACTGAACCTCTTGAACTGTAAGCCAGCCCCAATTAAATGTTTGCCTTTGTAAGAGTTATCTTGGTCATGGTGTTTCTTAACAGCAATGAGACCCTAATTAAGACACCCAGCAAGGAAAATTCCAAAATTTATGGCTCTGTGTTCTATGACAAAGGTCTCAGATGGATATTCTTGTCCAGCTTTGTTGAATGTCTTTATCTTAGCTAGTCTCACTTCCTGTGTTCAGTTCTCCTTGGTAGATATCTAAGAGCTCTGGCATCTCTAACATCATATAATGGCCTCTTAGTGTCTCTGTGTGGGAACCTCTCTGCCACACTTCTGGCTTCAGTCACTCTCTGAAACCTCAAAGAAAGATTATATGACCCCTTTACTCATGTATTCTTCATGATCCTAAAGTCAACACCTTGTGGCTGACACTGCTAAACTTGGATGCCTGCTTGGCAAGGAATCCTAGGCAAGTTTAGCTGGGTGGGGTCTTCCTCAGAGGACACTACTCCTATTAGACTACTGAAGAATCCCTGCTCCCAGTCATGCTAATCTCCTTCTCTCTTTTAGCACAAGCCTTGACTACAACACTAACTTTCCTCCAAATGTTACAGTCTGTATTTCTGCTCCTCTTGCATCTTTCACTGTATACCTGCATAAGGGAAACCAGCAATAACCATGCCACAGAAACAGTGTTACACTGCTTTAACCATGCCACAGAAACAATGTTACACTGCTTTAACCATGCCTCAGAAACAGTGTTACACTGCTTTAACCATGCCACAGAAACAGTGTTACACTGCTTTAACCATGCCACAGAAACAGTGTTACACTGCTTTAACCATGCCACAGAAACAGTGTTACACTGCTTTAACCATGCCACAGAAACAGTGTTACACTGCTTTAACCATGCCACAGAAACAGTGTTACACTGCTTTAACCATGCCACAGAAACAGTGTTATACTGCTTTAACCATGCTACAGAAACAGTGTTACACTCTCTTAACATTTCCTTCACCAAAGAAATTACTGGGTTTTTTTTTTCTTTTCTCAAAGCATCTACCTAACCACAGCATGCAAAGCTTGCCAACAGAGTTCACCTCATCTTCAGATTTATTTATTTTTTTTTTGAGACAGAATTTCTCTGTAGATCTGGCAGTCCTGGAGCAAACTTTGTAGAGCAGGTTGGCTTTGGATTCAATGATCCACCTGCATCTGCCTCTCATGTGCTTCAGTGAAAGGTGAGTTTCCATATCAGGCTTCAAGTGTACTTCCCCCTTCTACCATGGTTTTGGAGCAATATAGTTTCTTGGAAATTGTTAAGATTTCAGCTCTTCAGCCACAGCATTTACCATGGCTACAATGAGATTGCAATTGGATCCAACTTCTTTTATTCTGAGTGATCAAATATGAATATTGAACTAAAGCTTTTGATGTGCACCATTGCTTTTTAAATCCGAGACTCAGTGCTTTCTCTCCTGTTCTTTGCAACATTTCCAATGAGAATTATTCATGTTATAACAGCAATCCTGGTGTGTCAATCAAAATGATCATGTTGCTCTTAATCTGGTGTCAGGCTATAATTATTTAATTTCCTAGTGGATTGGTTATGTACTAAATTTTTATTGCTTTTATTTTTGTACAGTTCAGTCATTGCACCCTCCTACAATTCCTCATCTCATTCCTCCTCCCCCATATTCAAGGGGATGTGCCCACATCCCACTCCAACCCCCATCAGGTCTCCCCACTCCACTGAGCTTCAAGTCTCTCAAGGGTTAGGTGCATCTTCTCCCACTGAGGCCAGACCAGGCAGTCCTCTGCTATATATGTGTTGGGGGCCTTAGACCAGCTAGTATATTCTTCCTGGTTGGTGGCTCAGTGTCCGAGAGATCTCAGGGGTCCAGATTAGTTGAGACTACTGATCTTCCTATGGGGTCACCCTACTCCTCAGCTTCTTTCAGCCTTCCCCAAATTCAACCACAGGGGTCCCCTGACTTCAACCCAATAGTTAGGTATCTGTGTGGTATCTACATGTGTCTCAGTCAGCTGCCTGTTGGGCCTTTCAGAGGACAGCTATATTAGTCTCCTGTCTGTAAGCACACCATAGCATCAATAATAGTGTCAGGCCTTGGAGCATCCCCTTGAGATGGATCCCAGTTGAGCCGGTCAGGTCACTGGACCTCCTTTCCCTCAGTCTTGTGTCCATTTTTGTCCCTGCAGTTCATTTAGACAGGAACAATACTGGGTCAGAATTTTTGACTGTAGAATGGCAACCTCATCACTCCTAATTCTCTCCAAACAAAGTGTCAAAATACCCAATCCAATGGAAGGGACATTTCTCACTTAAGTCATCACAAATAGCAAGCACAAATATCTAGATTTCTTCCCCAACACTGCATAAAACTGGATATGGTAATATGTGCCTGTGTTCCCAGAACTCAGAAGATAGAGGCAAAAGGATTAGAAGTTCATAGCCATACTGAAGTTTAATGAGTCCAGTCTAGACTACATGTGACTCTGTCTCCAAAAAGCAAGCAAACAGACAACAATGTGGTAGTCTGAATAGGTACAGTTCTGAATTCTTGTATTTGAATTCTTGGCCCATAGGCATGGCAGTATTAGGAGGTGTGATCCATTAGGAGGTATGGAGTAGGTGTCACTTTGTTGGAAGAAGTGGTCTCTGTGGGAGCAGGTGTTGAGTCTAATATACTCAAGCTATGCCCAGAGTGGCACAGTCTCCTTCTGTTGCCTGGGGAATGAAGTGTAGAACTCCTAGCTCCTTCTCCAGCACCATGTCTGCCCACACACCATCAGGTTTCCTAGCATGATGATAATGAACTAAACCTCAAAAACCAATCCATTCCCAAATTAAGTGTTTTCCTTTATAAAACTTGCCATAGCCATGCTGTCTCTTCACAGCTATAGAAAGCTGACCTAAGAGAACAAACAAGAAAACAAGAAAAGAAGGAAAGAAAAGAGAAGAAAAAATAGGATACAAGGTTGGAAAATTTAGATTAAAGACAGTTTCCTAGAAATATCCAACAAGTTTACATACTTGCCAACAATTGCTACAAAATGGCTATTCTGTTTCCCAAAGTCCCCTAGAGTTCATATCTAAGATGGTCATGTCTATAAGGCCCTCAAAGGACCTTTTTCTGGCCAAAGCAGTACCCATCACAATCACATTGATTAAAAATCAGGGGCTCAGTTGTACCAGTTAAGACATATTTGGTCAAAAAAAATTTTTAATTAAAAAAAAAGTCATATTTGGCCCATTGAAAAATGAACATTTTTCATTTTATTGCCCTGGTCCTCTGACAACATTGAAGGGCATTGGAGGCCTGCTGCTCCATCTGCCCTCCACCCTACTGCACCTGATCTTAGAAGCACCCAAACTGGAGAATCTGAGATCCAAGTGTTGGCCTATATATACCAAGCCATTTCTTGTCTTCATCTTTCTGTACCTGTTAAGTTACTTCAAGTGTCTTTCTGTGCTTTTATACTTTGAAATTGATTAAGTAGATGACCATAAGAAGGTTATGACCACTCCCCTCTTCCCACCTGTACCTTCATATCACCCCTGCCTACCAATACCTTCTGTCCCACTGAAATCTCAGGATTCTTGCCACCATGTCATAGGTAATAGAATACTGTTCCTTGGTTTGACTACTAGAAGATGTTACAAGTTGCATTGGATGACAACTGAGATGAATTACCCTTTAGAAAAGCTTTGTTAGGAAGTTTTTAGCAACATAGCAGAGTCGGGACCCCAGAGAGGGCCTTAAAGGTCCTTCAGACCCTTTAGTTCCAAAAAAGAAGTATTTTATGACTGTTATAGGTTTGCTTTCAGGATGGGAGGGTGATTTCATACCATGTGACCCAGACTATATGCCAGGAGCCATAGAGGAAGGCACTAGATAAGGATAAAGCTATCTAATTAAAAAAATTGTCTTGGGCCTAGGCATGGAGTGCTGAGCTGATGTCTTTGTTAGGGCTTCTGTGGCTGTGATAGGTCCCCATGACCAAAAGCATCTTGGGAGAAAAGGAGTTTATTTTATTTACTCTTCCAGGTAATAATCCATCACTGACAGAAGTCAAGGCCAGAAGTCAAGGCAGGGCAGGAACCTAGATGAAGGAGCTGAAGCTGAAGCCATGGAGAAACATTGTTTTCCTGCTTGTTCCTTGTGGTTTGTTCAACATGCTTTCTTAGAGGATCCAGGCTAACCACCAGTCCAAGGTTGGCACCACCCACAGTGGGTTGGGCCCTCCCACAGCCATCATTAATCAAGACAATTCCCTAAACATTTGTCAGATGGAAGGTTTTTACCAATTAATATTTTTTCACAAATGACTCTAGATCGTGTTTAAATTGACATAAAAGCTAGTAAGCAAGTTGTCCTGTAGGGAAGAAGGGACAAGGACATAAAATGCTTTACTCATCAAATCTGTGGGAGAGAGGTTATGGACTTCTGGGAAAGTTACATAGAGAAAGAGGGAGGGAGGAATGGAGGGAGAGAGGGAGAAAGGGAGAGAGAGAGAGAGAGAGAGAGAGAGAGAGAACATAGAGAGTCTGTAACTCAGCACTCCCCCTGAATTCTACTGGCCCAAGAGGAAATACTTGAGTTTACTGGCATCAGAGACTTTCTGAGGAAATTGCCTTTTATATCCCTCCCCACTAATTTCACAGTAGCCCAGCGTGGGAACCCTATGTAGTCTTCAAGCAGCAACACCGACTAGTAACTAACAGCAGTCAAGGTCAATAACTGACAAAGCCAGAGTCAGAGATGAATGTGGGTAGATTCACCATCACTACTGGCTAAGTGAGCAACATATTAACAGATGATCATCTTTCTGCTTGGCCACAGGACATATTCAGAGTATGTAGGGCCTCCGTAGACTCAGCCCATGACAGCTTAGAGAACTAATTGATCTTATTATAGTCATTATCTTTGTCTTTTCCTGCTTTCTGCCATGGAATGTCTGGGAAGAGAAAGGTCCAGGTATACTCAGAGCCTGTAAAAAGATATATTAGAAGTAAATAGTTGGTAGTTATAAATAATGAGAATATTAGATAATAGACAGTAATGCAATATGACATAGAGGATTAGATAGATAGATAGATAGATAGATAGATAGATAGATAGATAGATAGATATGTGGTAAGTTGAGGAAAATAATCTGTAATCCACTCATTTTCATCTGACTTTAATTCTGGTGAAGGTGGCAAACTCCAATTGCCAAGTTTGTATTTCTGTGCTTAGAAGCTTCTTCCAGAGCTGACTAGGTGACTCTGCCTTTGGTGAGATAAATGATACACACAGCCCTGAACTGATGAACATTAGGATTTATTGCATATGCATCCCGGATTCCTGTCTGCTGGGCTAGAAAAACCCATACATTGTACATTGCTCACTGATCTCCTTGGGGTTCATCTTCAAATGACCTGTATCATGAGACTTAATAATGTGCCTTTCTCGGCCATCTTTACTCCCTGGCAGTCCAGCGATCTCAAATATACTAGAGCTATTATGTCCTTAACTTGGGGATATATGTCTAGAGATGTCCATCATAAAGCATATGGAGAATGGTGAGGTGTTTGGAGAACTGACATTTTGAAGCATTGGCTTTTGGTAGGAGTATGGAGGGAAAGAATTGCTTCCATAATTGCTGTTAAAAGAGAAAAAACACACAAAAAAATCTACTTGTTTGGACTCAGCAGCAGGTGGGGTCAAAATCAGTCCCGAATGCTCAACACAACTACCAAGGCAGATTTTACCTATAGCCAGACAGAAGGAAGACAGACAACATAAAGAGAGATGTGAGCTACAGAGGCAGCACAGCTGTTGCCAATCTGGTCTCATTTAATCATGATCTGAATAGCTGGCTGCCGTGACTGGTTAAGACTCGGCTACTTGATACAAGATTGAGGCTGTTGAGCACCAAGTTAGGTTGCAATTCATCATGCATGGAGGGAGAATCCTGGCACCAAATTTCTAAGTCTAGGCATGTGAAGGCAATCCTCAGCTACGAGTTATAACAGGTTGAGCACACTTCAGATGCAGGTCTGCACAGGGAATCAGAAGTGCATGGACAGGGAGCTGGGAGGGCAGATCCTAAGGCACAAGACTACAGTGTAAGAGGTAATTGATATGCCACATTGTGTTGGGGGAGCAGACGGGCTGTGTCAGGGAGCCTCCAACTTCCAACATGAGCTGATTCAATATCTCACTCCCCATTCTCCCATCCTCCTGCCTTAGCTCCCCTTCCCACCTTCCCTTCCTCTCCTGAGTGCTCCCTCTGTCAGTCCTCCACATGGTCCTCTAAGGGCTCTGTCTCAGTCCTTCATGTCTTCCTTATGTGCAAATTCTGTCCTACTCCTAGTCTTTCTTCTATGTGGGCACATTTGGAGTTAACTTTGTCTGACTTCTTGCTTGCATTTAATCATGAATGGGTCTGCTGACATCTGTCTTTGTTTTTAGTTAAGACATGAGTTATGTCCTGCCAAGTTCCTCCATCTTATTCATAGATCCTTGAAAGACTGTCTAAGCCTGAAGGAAATGACCTTAGTCAAACATAGATACTGTGTACCATAAACTCACCACAAGCGTTTGTGGTCATTGTTTAACTTCCCAGGATTGGTCATGCTTTCTGTTGCTTGCCTTTAAAAGGCACTGAGAAAATACACTTGTTGCTGATATGGTATTGACCAGCAGCCCTCCTATATCTGTCTCTTGCATCTTCTTTCTGCCTTTCCTATAATCATCTTTACCTTCCCCCCACCCCCATCCCCCGTCATGGTTCCTGAGCTGACTGACTGGCAGGCTCTGGGACCTCTATGTCAGTTATCATGGATAAGACAAAGGTTACTAATTGATACTGTCACCCCAGAGCCATTCTTAATGCTCCAAGCTCAGCAATCAATAGCACCCACCTCTAGGAAGCCTACTGAGAAGCTCACTTTCCACACAGCACCTGAAACAAGAGGTTATGAGACACAGAAGTCTACCTCTTTCTGCCCACCTTGCATAGCTTTCTTTTAGCCCAAGCATACTTCCATTGCTGAATGTTTGCCCACAGCCCCTCATCCAGAGCCATGGGATGATATAAGACTGAATGAGTTGTCTTGTTTCAGGGAACACTGCTCAGTAGTTGTGATGCCAACAGGCCCTGACTTGCAAAGTCTGAGCTGCTGTGATGCTCTTTCATGAAGATTTACCCTACTCATTCCACTCAAATCAAATCTCTTTGCAGTTATGCTGGTACTTCCATCTTTGCATATGCTTTTGTGTATCTTTGTGTATAACCATGTTTGAACAAATACAGACACATGCTGTGCATTTGGGTGACATGCATAGCATGTGCAGCTGTGTCTGTGCATGCAGAGGCTCTTGGGTGTCTCCCTCAATCACTGTCCACCTTACTTGTTGAGTCAGAGTCTCTGCTGAAACTCAGATCTCATGGATTTGGATAGTCTATTTAGTTACCTTGCTGGAGAAATCACTGTCTGCCTCCTAAGTCCTGGGATTTCAGGTTGGCCACCATACTTATTCAGAGTTTGCAAGTGTTAGACACCCAAGACCCACTTTTCACATGTATGAAGCAAGCATTTTACCTGCCTGGAAATCTCACCAGGCAGATATAATGATGATTCTGTTTAACTGGGTTTTAATCAGCGAGAGGAATAGGCCATATCTATTTTATGCATTATTCTGTGAAAAATGTCTCCTATCCATGGGGTGATAGAAAGTCTACAGTCACTTGCTAAATGAATAACTTGAATTAAATACAATCTCCAAGCACCCAACTTTCCAGCTATATTAAATGTACTATGAATATAGCACTGTAGAGTACAACACATAAAACACAATAGGATACCTGTTCCCAAGAAAAAAACTGAAATTAATGCAAATATGCAAAAGATATAGGAAGCAAATATGTAGATGAGCATGCATGTGAGTGTTCTGTACAGAGAAGAGCAAGAACTTGTGAGCAGTACAAACTGTCTAGACTCGTGGTGAGTTCCTAGTAGCCTGGACAGCCTGCAACTCCATTCAGCATATAAAAAAGCGCTAAATAAAACCAAGTCTCTAGGATGCTTCAGTATTAATGATGACATAAAAGTTTTATGGGCAATATGAGCTGTGACCAAAATTTCTCTACAAGAAAATCAATAGAAACAAAATTGCCAGACTGAGGGTGAACATCTCATCACTTGCAGGAAGACATAGCTGGCATGTATAGCTGTCGAAGAAAGTCTACTTGAAAGTATGAGAAATCCCTGATTCTTTTAGAAAGGGACTTTAGCATCAATACAGGCAGAGCCAAGGGGAGGAAGAAATGCCTCACTGGGGAAAAGTGCTTTCTGATCAAGGAGAGCCTGAGTACAAATCCCAAACTTTCAGTAAAAATCTGGTGTGGCAGTATATACCTGTAACCCCACACAGACAGGTGGATCCCCGTGGTGTGGCAGTGTATACCTGTAACCCCACACAGACAGGTGGATCCCTGTGGTGTGGCAGTGTATACCTGTAACTCCACACAGACAGGTGGACCCCTGTGCTGTGGCAGTGTATACCTGTAATCCCAGCCTGCTGGAGACATAAACAGATGGATCCCCAGAGCTTGACGCTTAGTCAACTTAGCTGAGGTAGTGCTACCTATTTGAAAGGTGAATTCCAAGGCCCACTGTATACCTAAGGTTAAAAACAAAATTTCTCTTCTTTTCTATTCCAATCTATGTCTAGACACTGTTCAATATAGCCCATCAAAATTTCTAATGATATACAAAAGCTGGATGTCATAAACATTGATAAACCCTTGGAATTTGAAAAGTCCTCCTCATTATGAAGAGAAATTAAACCCTCTATATTTAATTTCTCACAATTCTGAGTAATTAAATTAAAAACCAATTTCCAACATCTAATTTCATCCTGAAAGTATTATCCACAGAAACTTGGTTGAGATTGTTCATGTGTAACAGTATGTTGTTATGAATGATATTAAAATCTCTCACATATCTTTATAGAATTGCACTCCCCAGTGATACTATCGTGAGGATAATATCACAAAGCAGGATTCTGATATATGTACACTCAAGACCTAGACTATCCTTATAATTCCACAAGGTCCTTCAGATCCCTTTAGTACCCACATGGTTTTCCTTCCCTCCCTCAACCTATTGTTAGTCTTTGGCAACCATTAATATGTAAGTTTCATAATTTTGTAATTTTGAGCACATCCTATTTCTAGAGTATGGAACACTTGAGACTGGGTATGCTTCTGCCAGCTTAATTTGCTAAGGATTAGTCAAGACATTGGATGAGAAGAGACAAACACTGCATCTTATCACTATCTAGAATTCCCCAGAATGGATGTGCCATGGTTTCATCCTTCACAGAAATGAGGAGAATTGGGGCTCTTTCTACCACTGGTCTACTAAAATTATTTGATGCTCCCTCTGCCTCCTATGACTATTCTGTTTCCCCTTCTAAGTGTGATTCAAGCATACTTGTTTGGGCCTTCCTTCTTGTTTAACTTCTTTGGGTCTGTGGAGTGTATCATGGGTATTCTGAACTTTTTGGCTAATATCTACTTATCAGTGAGTACATACCATATATGTTCTTTTGTGTCTGGGTTACCTCATTCAGGATGATATTTTCCAGTTCCATCCATTTGCTTGCAAAATTTGTGATGCCCTTGTTTTCAATAGCTAAATACTATTTCATTGTGAAAATTTAACACACTTTCTGTATCCATCTTCGATTGTGGGATATCTGGGTTGCTTCCAGTGTTTGCCTATTATAAATAAGGCTGCTATAAGCATAGTGGAGCATGTATCTTTGTGATATGATGAAGCATCTTTTGGATATATGCTCAAGAGCAGTATAGATGGGTCTTCAAATAGAACTATTTCCAATTTCCTGAGAAAGCACCAGATTGATTTCCAGAAGGGTTATGCAAGTATGCAATCCCACCAGCAACAGAGGAGTGTTCCACTTTCTCTACATCCTCATCATCATGAACTGTCACTTGAGTTTATGATCGTAGCCGTTCTGACGGGTGTACCATGTAATCTCTGGGTTGTTTTGATTTGCATTTTCCTGATGACCAAGGATGTTGAATATTTCTTTAAGTGCTTCTCAGACATTTGAGATTCCTCTGTTCAGAATTCTGTTTAGCTCTGGACCCCATTTTTTAATTGTGTTATTTAGTCGTTCAAGTTTAACTTCTTCAGTTTTTTATATATTGTGAATATTAGCCCTCTGTCGGATGTAGGGTTAGTGAAAATCTTTTCCCATTCTGTAGTCTGCTGGTTTGTCCTATTGACAGTACCCTTTGTCTTACAGAAACTTTTCAATTCCACGAGTTCTCATTTACCAATTGTTGATCAGGGGGCCTGAGCCATTGGTTTTCTATTCATGAAATTCTCTCCTCAATGTGTTCAAGGCTATTTCCTTTCTATTAGATTCAGTGTATCCAGTTTTATGGTGAGGTTCTTGATCCACCTGGACTTGAGTTTGTGCAGGTGATAGATGTGGATCTACTTGGATTATTCTGCATGCAGGCATCTACTTAGACCAGCATTGTTTGTTGAAAATGCATTCTTTTTTTTCCATTGTTTGGTTATAGACTCTTTACAAAAAATAAAGTGTCCATAGGTGTGTGGGCTTATTTCTGGGTCTTTGATTTGATTCCATTGATCAATTTGTGTGTTTTTGTACCAATACCATGTAGTTTTTTTGTTTTTGTTGTTGTTGTTGTTTTGTTTTTATCACTATTGCTCTGTAGTACAGGTTGAAATCAGGGATGGTGATTCCTCCAGAATTCTTTTGTTGTACAGGATTGTTTTAGCTTCCTTGGGTTTTTTGTTTTTCTATATGAAGCTGAAAATTGGTCTTTCAAGATCTGTAAAAAAATGTGTTGGGATATTGATGGGTATTGCGTTGAACCTATAGATTGCTTTTGGTAAGATGGACATTTTTATTATGTTAACCCTACCAATCCATGAGCATGGGAGATCTTTCCATCTTCTGATAGCTTCCTCAATTTCTTTCCTCAGGGATTTGAAGTTTTTGTCATACAGATCTTTCACTTGCTTGGTTAGCGTTACATCAAGATATTTTATATTATTTGTGGTTGTTGCTAAGAGAGTTGTTCCCCTAATATTTTTTCAGTCCACTTATCATTTGTATAAAGGAGAGTTACTGATTTCTTTGAGTTAATTTTGTATCCAGCCACTTGGCTGAAGGTGTTCATCAGCTGTAGGAGTTCTCTTGTAGAATACTATTGTATCATCTGCAAACAGCAATACTTTGACATTTTCCTTCTGATTTGTATCCCCTTGATCGCTTTTTAGTGTCATATTGCTCTACGTAGAATTTCAAGTACTATATTGAACAGATAGGGAGAGAGTGGGCAGCCTTATCTTGTCCCTAATTTTAGTGGTATTCCTTCGAGTTTCTCTCCATTTATTGACTTGCTGTTTATTGCTTTTACTGTGTTTAGGTATGTTCTTTGAATCCCTGATCTCTCCAAGACTTTTAACATGAAGAGGTGTTCGATTTTGTCAAAGACTTTTTCAGTATCTAATGAGATGACCATGTGATTTTTGTCTTTCAGTTTGTTTATATAGTGAATTATGTGATGGATTTAAGTATATTGAACCATCTCTGCATCCCTGGGATGAAGCCTACTTGATCGTGGTGAGTGATGTTTTTGATGTGTTCTTGGATTCAGTATGAAAATTTTATTGAGTTTTTTGCATCAATATTCATAAGCAAAATTCATCTGAAATTCTCTTTCTTTGTTGAGTCTTTGTGTGGTTTATGTATCAGGATTACTATGACCTCATAGAATGAATTAGGTAGTGGTCCTTCTATTTCCATTTTGTGGAATAGTTTGAGGAGTACTGCTATTAGTTCTTCTATGAAAGTCTGGTAGAATTCCACACTAAAACCATCTGGCCCTGTCCTTTTTCCTGGTTGGGAGACCTTTAATGACTGCTTATATTTCTTTAGGGCTTATGGGAATGTATAGATAGTTTACTTGATCTTGATTGAACTTTAGTATGTGGTATCTATCTAGGAAATTGTTCATTTTGTTTAGATTCTCCAGTTTTGTAGCGTACAGGATTTTGAAGTAAGACCTAATAATCTATTTTTTTAATTCCTCAGTTTCTATTATTATATCTCCCTTTTCATTTCTGATTTTTCTTAATTTGGATACTGTATCTGTTAGTTTGGCCAAGGTTTTGTCTATCTTGTTGATTTTCTCAAAGAACCAGCTCTTGAGCTGGTTGATTTTGTTGATTGTTTTTATATTATTCTCTTTGTTTCTAATTGACTGATTTCAGTCCCAAGTTTGACTGTTTCCTGCCATCTTCTCCTCTTGGGTGTGTTTGTTTCTCTTTGTTCTAGAGCTTTAAGGTGTGCTGTTATGTTGTTAGGTTGAGATTTCTTCAATTTCTTTATGAAGGCATTAGTGCTATGAATTTTCCTCTTAACAGTGCTTCCATTAATTCCCATAAGTTTGGGTATATTGTGCCTTCATTTTCATTGAATTCTAGAAAGTCTTTAATTTTTTTTTTAGTTCTTCACTGATCAATTCATTGATCATTGAGAGTTGTTCAGTCTCCATAAGTATGTGGACTTTCTGCTGTCTTTGTTGTTGTTTATGTCCAGCCTTAATCCATGGTGGAAAATGCAAGGGTTTATTTAAATCTTCTTGTATCTGTTGAGGCTTGTTTTGTGTATGATTATATGACCAATTTTGGAGAAGATTCCATGAGGTGCTGAGAAGAAGGTATATTCTTTTGGTTTTAAGTGAAAGGTTCTATAGTTATCTCTTAGATTCATTTGGTTCGTAACATCTTTTAGTTTCATTGTTTCTGTTTAGTTTATATTTCGATGACCTATCCATTGGTGAGAGTGGGGTGTTGAAGTCTACCACTGTTATTGTGTGGCATTCAGTGTGTGTGATTTGAGCTTAGTAAAGTTTCTTTTATGAATGTGGGTCCCTTTGCATTTGGTGCATAGATGTTCAGAAATGAGGCATCATCTTGGTGGATTTTTCTTTGATGAACATGAAGTGTCCTTCCCCATTTCTTTTGACTACTTTTGGTTGAAGGTCTATTTTATTACATATTAGAAGGGCTACTCCAGAAGGCCAGGAAAATTAATGGAAGTCTTTAGCTTCCAGGGGTGGGTGGGGTGGGGGAAATCTCTAGGAAATACCAAAGACTTTTTAGAGGGGTATGGGGGAAGCTCCCAGGAGTCAATGCAAGTGACCTTAGCTAAGATGCCTAGCAGTAAAGACATGAAACCTGAAGAGATCACCTTCTGTAGCCAGGCAGGCTCCTCCAGTGGAGGGATAAGGACACCATCCCAGTCACACAACTTTTGACCCAAAATCTGTCTGTCTAAAAGAAATGCAGGGACAAAGATGGATCATAGACTGAAGGAATGGCCAACAAATAACTGGCCCAACTTGAGACCCATCCCATGGGCAAGCACCAGTCCTACACTATTAATAATACTCTGTTATGTTTGCAGACAGGAGCCTAGCAAAGCTGTCCTCGGAGAGATTCTATCCAGCATCTGACTGAAACAGCCAAACCCACATCCAGACATTGGACAGAGGTCAGGGACCCTTATGGAAAAGTTGGGGCAAGAATTGAAGGCCCTGAAGGGGATGGGAAGCCTCACAGGAAGACTGACAATACTAAGAAGCCTGGAACCCTGGGAGCTCTCAGAGACTGAGCATACAAGGGCTGGATGGAGGCTCCTAGCACATAAGTAGCAGACATGCTGCTCAGTCTCCTTGTAGGTCCCCCAACAACCAGAGTGGAGGCTCTCTCTAAATCTGTAGCCTAACTTTGGTATCCATCCCCCAACAGGGCCCTCTTGTCTGGCTTCACTGCTAGGTGTACCTAGTCCTTTAGAGACTTGATTGCCAGGGTTGGAGGATGCCAGGGGCCCCAATTTCTCAGAGAAGAGGATGAGGGTAGGGACTCTGTGAGGGGAACTTGGAAAAGGGACAGCATTTGGGAAAGAAAGAATGAAAGAATGAAAGAACGAAAGAACGAAAGAAAGAGGGAAGAGAGGAGAGAGAGAGGAAGGAAGGAAGGAAGGAAGGAAGGAAGGAAGGAAGGAAGGAAGGAAGGAGAGAGAGATGTAAGCAGGCATCCAGGTACAGGTTTTTGTGCAGGTTCTCATTTCTCTAGAATAAATATCCCTCACTTGTGCTTTGTATTTATATTTTAGGAAATTGCTTGTGATGGCTAGTGTTGATTGACCACTTGACAGACTCTAGAATCACCTGGGACATGGTGTTATACTAGTCGTTTCAGCTGATATGGGAAGATACATCTTGAGATGATGTTCAGTAGTATGTGAAGACCCTTCTTAATTGTGAGTGAGACTGATCACTGGGCAGGGATCCTGGACTGTATAAGATGGAGAAAATGAAGTGATCATTAGCATGTATTTATTCCTCTCTGCTTCCTGATTAGGAATATGATGTGAACAGTAGAGTCCAACTGACTTCCCTAACAGAATGAACTATAACTTGAAATTTTGAGCCAAAAGTAACCCTTTTTCCTTTAAGTTGCTTTTGCCAGAGTATTTTATCACAACAGGAAAAGAAACTAGGGCACCAAGCAATGGAAATAGTGGAAATGTGTCTTTTAAATGTCTCAGCATAAATGCCCAAAGATGCTCTTTCCTACTTCCATGATGGTTTAGAACTGTGACATGCTTTTTCCCCTCAGTTCAAGTCCCATAGGCATTGAGGGTGTCTGATCTCATCAGCAGCTAGAGTCTGTCAGTCAGGGAGTACAACAGCTCTCTCAGCAACCCCAAAGTGCCACCCATCCATCCCACCACCACAGACCTTGCTTTTATAATGCCTGAAAGGTCAAACATAATACACCCACACACCAAAAGAAAAATATTTCCCAAATTCCAGGTAATATACATTCCTAGGAAAATATCCCATTCCCTAGTTCCAAAAGGTCAGGTGACCTCCCAAATTCAGCAAATGTTAAGGAAAAGGAGAAGACAGGTAAAATTTCTTTCTCCCAAGGTCAGGAAGCTACCACTTGCACACAGTTTGTACAAGATGAATAAGGGTGGAGTTGATCAATAAGCTTGCTCAAGCAAGAGCTGTAACTGGATTGAAAAGCTGAGGCTTCATTTGGAAGAGGCAGAAAAGAGATAAGTTGGGTAGACAATGGTAATCTCCATCCCAAGAACAGTCCTACAGCATGTGAATGTGGTAGCACAGCATGCATGTTGTAATCAGAAAAGGATACTAGACAAAAGGAGAGGGACAAAAGCAGAGTAACAGAAAGTAGGAGGGGTCCACCGAGAGCTAAGCCTTACAATCTTTGTAGTCTAGCAATTGTGTGTGCACATTACAGACCCAAACACAAATTGATAGCACAACGACTGTGGTCTTGCTACCAGTGTTAGGGATAGATATGCACCCTTCTCTTTTTGATGTATGTATGTCCGAGTATGTGTGATGCATGTTAGAAGGTATATATACACATATGTGCATGAGCACCTGCACCCATGTATGCATGTCCCCTACTCATTGAAACAGTATTTCTCACTGAACTTGGAGCTAGGCTGGTAGCCAGCAAGCCACAGCCACCTTCCCATCCCCTGCCTCAGATTCTATGCATACATCACTAAAAACACAAGTTCTCATGCAGTCATGCTGTCTTTTAACATGTGTAATGGGGATTCAAGCAGCTCATCACACATGCCCAACAGCACTGGTACTCATTGAACTAGCTCGTCATCTCATGCTGATACCTCCCTCTTTCTTTCCTGTTGCAAGCCAGCTGAGCTCACACCATTAGCTCCTCAGCAGGAGCCATGAACCAGAGATAGGTCATGACTGGACAGCTTTTCCCAGAAGCCTAGTTCTGATCTTGACTTTGAAGTCAAGATGCAAGTCAAATCAAATCAGATTAGCTGAAGCATGTTATAGCCCCACTGTGAATTCAAGGGGACATGTTTTCAGCCCTGACACGCCAGGAGGGAGAGTCACAGCCTAGCTGGCCACATCTTATATACCAGTTACTCTTCTCATGGCTATAACAAAATACCCAAACAAAACCAAGGAAGAGCTTGTTTTGCCTCAGGAGCATGAGGGAGTTGGTCATAGTGTGTGTACCAACAGTTAGGGAGCAAGATGAGATCAATGCTGGTACTCAGATTCTTTTCTTCTTTTTATTTAGTCTGTGAGCCCAGCCCATGCAATTGTCACACACACAAATTTGAATGATTTTCCCCACCTCAGTTTACCTAGAAACGCTCTTACAGATAATAAGCCCAGAAGTTTGTTTTATGAAGATTTCATACACCATCAGTTTGATGATCAATAGTCACACGGTCTTGAGTCTTCTAAATAACATAGTTCTTACTGTCCTTTGGGCCTTTGACTGTGCTGTTCCTTTGGTCTGGAAAATTTTATTCTCCTTTGATTTAATTAGATTTTAAGAGTCATTTCTCAACAAAGCTTCCCTTGAATACTCATAGCTAAACACAGGCATGGGGGGCTTTGTTCAGTTGTACCTTCAAGTGTGTACACTAATGACTGGATTTCTCTGACCCAAGTTGTATCCAACATGAACAAGATCATTTTGATCTGTATAATGAGTGCAACTACAGCTTTTAGCTCAATGAGAGCTACGTTCCAGATAATGTTGGGCAATGTTCTTCAACAAATGAATCTGAGATAGTTTTGTTGTTTGTTTGTTTGTTTGTTTAATGAGATCAAGCCATGACCACTTTTGTATAGTCCTGTGCAGAACAAGCATGGACACAGATAAGTTAGTTACCAGGTTTTGTTTTAGGATCCAGTGTCAAAACAAGAATGACAGGTTGGGCAGTCAGCTCAGTGGTTAAGAGAATGAACAGTTCTGGAAAAGAAACCAGGTTCTGTTCCCAGCACCCAGGTCAGGCAGCCCACAATGGCCTATCACTGTAGCTCCAGGAGATCACACAACCTTTTCTATCCTTCAGAGAAACTGTACATGTGCACACGTGCATGTGCATACACACACACATACACACGCACATACACACGCACATATACACGCACATACATATGCACACACACATGCACATCACAGAGAGATGCATACACACAATACACACAACACATACACACATACACAGAGAGACACATGTTTTAAAAATGAAACTGAATCTTTAAAGTGAAAATAAGACCATGATGTCAAAATAAAATAACCACTCATGGGGCTTCAGTCTGCTGGGAAGGCAATGAATGTGTTGTGTAATCCAAATTCTTTCCTTCCTTCTTTCTGGTCCCCCAAAGAAGAATAGCTTCAGCTGAAGCAGCCTCCAGAAGGCAGAGGTCAACAAGGGTCAGAGTTTCTGGGAGACTCACACAAAAGCTTTTGCTTGTAGAGGCTCTTCTGACCCATCAAGTGGAAAGGGAAGCCTGTTCTGGAGGGAGTTTAGGGTACGGGTTGGGGGAGGAGGAATAGGATGCTAGCATGGATTTTAAAACAGGCATAGCAAGTACTTGTGATACTGAGGGAGCCTGGAAGCCAGCATGGGCTTTGAGATGCTGACAGATACCACAGATGTCAATGGATTCATAAGTCCCTTCTGCCAGAGAAGGGAAATTGCTTCTTTTAGCAGATGGGAATGGGCTTCGTAAGTCCCCAAGGAATGCTGACTTTTCTCTAACCCAGGAATGCTCCTATAGCCCCATTTTAGTTCATTTCTGGATAGTTGGACAGCTTGAGGGACCTCATAATTTGGTTCACAAGTCCATCTGACACTTCACCACTGAAGGGAAGTTGAGGCAGCAGGAACCTGGGGCAGTTGAGGTCACAGTCAAGTGCAGAGAACCTTGCATTGATGCATGTATGCTAGTGCTTGGTCTGTTCTCTCATTTAATTCTGGGCCCAACTGATGGATGGATCTGCCCACCGTCAGGGTGGGTAGTCCAGCTCAATTAGCCCAATTAAGAAAATCCCTTTCCAACATGCCCAGAGGCTGAGGTAACCCAGACAACTCCTCTGTAAGTCTCCCTTCCCTGGTAGTTCAAGATGTGTCAAATTGACAAAATAAAACCAAGTATCATGGGTCTTTATGGACAATTGTTCTCTATGGGAAGCTCCTGCAGAGGGTGCACTCCTACAGAATGCCCTTGAAGACAGCACCCTGCATGGACTGTGCTCTGCCTGATAAATACAAGGGGCCTTTAGACTTTACAGAAAGGTAAACAGTGCCACAACAATCCATGTGCTGGCATGGGTTCCAGGTTAGGGTATGTGGGCACACACTTTTGTCAGTTCTGTTACATGAAATGGTCTTACCTATGTGAACTTGAAGTGCTTCCTATATAAAGCTTATGGGAATATTGAGATGTTAACCTAGGTCTAAAATGAGTTCATGGGCACAAAGACTCAGTAAGGTTTCAGCACAGAGTATACTCCGGCAGGGCTAAAGTCCAAGATGGCAGGCCCATATTCCAGGCCAGCTGAGTGGCATCCTTCTGGCTATAGTCTCCAAGAAGTTAGGTAGACAGGGTCTTGAAAATGGATTCAATCCACTTGAAACAGAAAAAGCCATGGTTCATGCAGCCCAGCTCCAACTCTATGTGGCCTACGAGGCCTTTCAAGACAGTTCTGTGCAACTGAGTGTGTAGTTTTCAACAGCAAGAGACCTGAAAAGGCTATCAACTGCCTCACTAAGTTACTAACTAAAGAAAAATTCTAGGGCAGACAGAAAGGTTCAACCATTCCACATTGCCTCTGGCCACCAACTGAGTTTGGGATAAGGACATAAGCCCTGACTTCCAGACACCATTCCATCCCCTTCCTCTCTGAATATCCTTTGTGTTTTGCACACCCTGTTAAGAGGTAAGTCATATTGGGATAAACATCCTCCCTGGTCCTTGCTTTTGCTCTCCAGCAAGACTTTCTCTGAGTACCAGATGCACACAACTCATTTCCCACCTGGCAAGAGCTGCTGGCATGCATAAAAACCAGGTCAGCTCATCACAGTCATTTGTCCCAAGGGAATACTGACTAAGCTGAAGAAAAAATATGTTAATTTGGCTAGAAAAAATAACCATGCCTTTCAATGAATGGAGGCTGCATGAAGAATTTGAATTAACCCACCAGATATTCATGCATTCATTCATCCATGCACTCACTTCGCAGGACATACTTTTAGTCAGTTAATGCCAAACCAGAGTCCAGGGAGATCACTGACTGAGCAAGTGAAGGGGCTCACCCTACAAGCCCAATGGCCTGAGCTTAGAGTCTCAGGACCTGTGTTAAAAAGCCAGATACAGTAGTGAGCATCTGTGGTCCCAGCATTCCTAGGACGAGATGGGAGCTTGTGGGTTGTTCAGAATGGAGGATGTTCAGACAAGTGGGAGAAAGAAAGTGGAAGATCAAAAACAACTCCCAAAAGTTAGCTTCTGGAAACCCTCACCCACCAAGTTCCCTTAAAGCATTCACAACAGGGATTAAACTAAACCCTGTCCTCTGTGTCTTATTTTAAGGCATACAATTTTGCCTGCTTACCTAGAGACCTATGGGCACCAGGTAGACCCTGCACCAAGCCCTTCCTGCCAAGTTCCCTTAAAATACTCCCAACAACCTTAAACTACATCCCAACCCAGACTCCATTGCTTTCCCAGAGTCCACTCTAGCACCAGGGACCCCAGAGAAAACAGGATCCATCATTCTGCCACATACAAGAAATACACCTCAGCAACAAAGATAGGTATTACTTCAGGGTAAAGGACTGGAAAAGGTTTTCTAAGCAAATGGACCCAAGAAACAAGCTGAAATAGCCATTCTAATATCTAATAAAATAGACTTTCAACCAAAATTAATCAAAAGAAATGAGGAAGGACACTTTATGCTCATCAAAAGAACAGAACAACAACAGCTCAGGCACCAAGATCAATAATTAATAAATGGGACCTCATGAAACTGTAAAGCTTCTGTAAGGTACAGGACACTGTCAAAAGAACAATATGACAGCCTACAGACTGGGAAAAGATCTTCATCATCTGCACAACTGGTAGAGGGCTGAAATCCAAAACATATAAAGAACTTAAACTAGATACGAATAAACCAAATAACCCAATTAGAAAATGGGGTGCAGATCTAAACAGTGACTTATTGTCAGAGGAATCTCTGATGGCTGAAAAGCACTTAAAGAAATATTCAAAATCCTTGGTCATCAGGGAAATGCAAATCAAAACAACTCTGAGATTCTATCTTACACCTGTCATACTGGCTAAGATAAAAAAAAAAACTTAAGCAATATCTCATGCTGGTGAGAATATAGAGCATGGTGGAAATGTAAACATGCACAATCACTTTGGAAATCAATTTGGCAGTTTCTCTGAAAATTGGGAATAGATATTTACCTCAAGACCCAAATATAGCACTCCTGGGCATATATCTAAAGGAATTTCACCATACCACAAGAACACTTGTTCAACTATGCTCATAACAGCTTTACTCTTAATAACCAGAAGCTGGAAACAACCTAAATGTCCTTCAACTGAAGAATGGATAGAGAAAATGTCATTCATTTACACAATGGAGTATTATTCAGCCGTTAGAAACACTGACATCATGAAATTTGCAGTCAAATGAATGGATCTAGAGAAGATCATCCTGAATGAGCTAATCTAGACTCAGAAGAACAAACATGTTATTTACTCAATGATAAGGGGATTTCCTAAAGTACAAGGTAACCATGTTACAATCCTCAAACCCAAAGAAGCTAAGTAACAAGGATGGCCAAGGGGAGACACTTGAATCTTACTGAGTATGGGATATAGATTAGACATGGGGGGGGTGAAGGGAGGGAGGGAGGGAGGGAGGGAGAGAGGGAGGGGATGAACAGAGAGAGTACTGGGAGAAACAACTGGATTGGGGAGTAAGGGACATCTCTGGGGCAAGCTTAAACCCTAGGACAACAAAAACTTCTAGGAATCAATGAAGGTGGCCCTAGTTAAGACTCATCAATGGGGAATATGGACCCTGCAGTGACCAACTTCAAATGGAGGGATTGGGACACCCAGCCAGCCACAAGTTCTTAAATCCACAATTTGTCCTGCCTACAAGATCTGCAAAGGTAAAAGATGGAGCAGAATCTGAGGGAATGGACAACCAATGGCTGGTCCAGCTTGAGACCTATACCATGAGGGGGAGCCCACCCTGACACCATTAATTATATTCTGCTATTTTTGTAGACAGGAGCCTAGTATAATTGTCAACAGAGAANGCCACAAGTTCTTAAATCCACAATTTGTCCTGCCTACAAGATCTGCAAAGGTAAAAGATGGAGCAGAATCTGAGGGAATGGACAACCAATGGCTGGTCCAGCTTGAGACCTATACCATGAGGGGGAGCCCACCCTGACACCATTAATTATATTCTGCTATTTTTGTAGACAGGAGCCTAGTATAATTGTCAACAGAGAATCTTCACCCAGCAACTGATGAAAACTGATGCAGAGACCCACAGCCAAACATTAAGTAGAGCTTGAGGAATCATGTGGAAGAAGGGGAGGAAGATTTGAAGGAGCCAAAAGGATAAAGAACATGACAAGAAAACCTACATGATCAACTATCTTGAGTCCATCTGGCTCATTGAGACTGAATGCTAACCAGAGAAGACACATGGAACAGCCCTAGGCCCTCTGCACATGTGTTACAATTGTGACGCTGGGCCTTCATGTGAGACTCCTAAAGCTGGAGCACAGGCTGTCTCTGACTCTCTTGCCTGCCTTTGGATCCCTTTCGCCTAACTCGGCTTCCTTGTCTAGCCTCATTAGAAGATGTACCCGGTACTGCTGCAACTTCATAGGCCAATGCTGGTTGATACTCATGGGAGAGCTCCCCTCTTCTGAGAAGAAAGGGAGCAGGGGTGTGTGAAAGGGGAGGGGAGAGGAGCTTGAGGAGAGGAGGTAGGGGAAGCTCCAAATAAATAATTAATAAGAAATAAAGATGGAGATAAAAGTTGCCCTCTGACATGCCCTCATATATAGAACACTCCAGGACAAAGGCCACATTTAAAGGAGAAGGCACGCATATGGGATGATCCATAAGATTAGGACTCTAATTTCCCAGTGCTATGGAGTCTCCAACCTTTCCCAAACTTGTTCCATTTCCACCCTGAAAGTCTTTCTATTTGTACTGCTTTCTATGTGTCTGACTTAGTCAGGATTTCTATTCCTGCACAAAACATCATGACTAAAAGGCAAGCTGGGGAGGAAAGGGTTCATTCAGCTTACATGTCCACATTGCTGTTCATCACCAAGGGAAGCCAAGACAGGAACAGGGCAGGAACCTGGAGGCAGGAGCTGATGCAGAAGCCATGAAGGAATGCTGCTTACTGGCTCTGGCTTGATTCCCCTGGCTTCCACAACTTGCCTTCTTATAGAACCCAGGACCACCATCCCAGGCCTGGCATCACACACAATGGGCCTCCCCACCCCCCATCCCTGATCACTAATTGAGAAATTTCCTTACAACAAATTTCCTCAAGGGAGGCGTCTTTCTCTGTGGTAACTCCAGCTTGTGTCAAGTTGACACACAAAACCGGCCAGTGCAGTGTCCCTGGTTCAATTATTTGCTCCAGGACAGAAGAACCTAGAAATTTCCAAAGGCTGAACTTTGGACTCTGGTCCACATAGACCTCTCTGATATTCCATTATTTTATAAGGTCCCATCTTTATAGAATGAAAAAGAAAGGTAGGGGCAAGGAACCATGCACAGGGCAGAAACTCAGTAACTATGCTACCAGGCTTAGGATTTCTCATGGACACTCTATAATCCACTTTGGTGACAGAAAGTGGAATGCAGTTAAGGATAAGCCAGAACACTTGGTGTTGGGGATGTGGTGAGAGTATGTGACTTTGATCTCAGGAGTCTCCTCTACAAAGGGAACAAGACCTGAAATACTATGTGGCCCATGAAGAGGAAAGGAGAGGAGAGGAGAGGAGAAGGGAAGGNAAGGGGAAGGGGAAGGGGAAGGGGAAGGGGAAGAGGATAGAATCAATAAGACTAAAGCTCCCGTGCATTGACCTCAGATACTGATGTCCAAGTCCCTTGTCTCAGTTAGAGTTTCACTGCTATGAGGAGACCATGAACGCTCTTATAAAGGAAAACATTTCATTGAGACTGGCTTACAATTTCAGAGGTCTAGTCTATTATTATCATGGCGGGAGGCATGGTGACATGCAGGCAGATGTGGCACTGGAGAAGGAGCTAAGAGTTCTACATCTTAGTCCTCAGGCAACAGAAGGAGACTGGCTTGAGTTTTGGGGACCTCAAAGCCCACACCCTAGTCACATACCTACCCCAACAAGGCCACACCTACTCCAAAACCATAACTCCTAATTAGAGTGGCCTAATAGTGCCACTCTCTATGGGTCAAGAAAATGGTGACAGCTAGAACACTAGCTGAGCATTTGCCAGAAAAATGAGAGTGGGAATACCAAGACAGGTGTGCCCAGGATATGCACATAGAGTATGGACTCTGCAAGCACATTTTCAAAATCATGTCACTAATAGACTATCTTTGTTAGGGTCTTATTGCTGTGAAGAGACACTATAATGAGGGCAACTCTTATAAAGGAAAATATTTCATTGGGGCTGGCTTTCAGTTTCAGAAGCTTAGTCCATTATTACCATGGCAGTAAACATGGAAGCATCAGACATGGTACAGTTGGAGCTGAGAGCTCTACATTTTGATCTGCAAACACCAATGAGAGACTATGCTACACTGGGTATGAAGAGCAGAGGAGGCCTCAAAAGCCCACCACCACAGTGACACACTTCCTCCAGTAAGTCCACACCTCATAATAGTGCTACTCCCTATGACACAGGAGTCTATAGGAGCTATAGCTAATCAAACCATCACACAGACTAATACAGAAGAGAAGCCTACCTTTGAGAGCTGTCAAAACTTTGTGCAGGTGGGGGCAGGGAGTGTACATATGAATTATACATGAGTTGGGTGTGTCTGCAGGTGCTTGTGCCTGTGTGTGTGTGTGTGTGTGTGTGTGTGTGTGTGTGTGTAAGCCAGAGGTTGAAGTTGAGGGTTTTCCTCAGTTTGCTTCCCCATTTTAATATTTGAGACAGTCTCTCAGTGAACCTGACTCTGCTAGATTAGGTGGCTAATGAGCTTCAAGATTCTCCTGCCACTGGCTCCTCCGTGATGAAATTACAGACACAGAGACACCCATGTCACCAAAGCTTTTTAACATGGGAGCTGGAGATCCAAGCTCAGACCCTCCTGCTTGTGTGGTACGTGCTTTACCCAATCAATCATTCCTCTGTCACTCACAACATTTAATTTATCACATTAAGCCTTTATTCAGTCTCATTTTACATATGAGATCACAAACACACAAGAGAGCTCAAGACTTGTGTCCAGGTTCACACGGGGAATTTTTTATGCTTAGTCATAGACCCTTCAGACTCTAAACTAGGACCTTCCCTTCAAGCCCAACTTGAATGAGATAAGTTCAGTCCCTGTGTGATGAGGGGCAGAGAAGTGTGTAGATACACTAGGGAGCTGCATTCTGCATTGCTGGAAGGCCTGAAGAGGGAAGAGTCACCAGAGTATGGAATTGTATATCATGAAAGCCAGGTGTGTTATGGGAAGGGATTTCACAAAGATGATGTACTTACATATAAGCTTGTCTTTCAAAATAGAAAACAACCCAAATTATGTCCTAGTAACTGAACTCATTCCTCTTTTATCCTATCAAAGGAGTTGCCACATAACAACCAGAACCATTGGGTATCTCTGTTTCTGTGGTCTGCTCTTCCCTAGTAATATATTTTCATCTTTTTATTGTTTTGCTTTGAATAAAGCTTCCTTGTTCCTTGTTAAACCTGCAGATCCATGTGGGCTTTTATTTCAGTCCACATGAACCCCCAGCCCAGACCACCAACAATACATTTACATGGGCTATGGTTTTGGTTTGTGAATGAGAGGAGAAAGCTAGAAACTCAAGGTCACACATCATTTTAGTACTAAGTAGCCAATTTTCATTCTTATCTTTGATAAGACATCTTCTGGAAAGCATACATGGTCTCTGTGGACAGTGTGGCTGTTTCAGTGACAGATGGGCTCTTACTGTTTGGTCAGCAGAACAGGTGACCAGAGGCTGTTAGGAAGGACCTCTCTCCATCCCTTGCTCTTCTTCAGGTTCCCCATAACTTTCCATCTTCATCTTCTATCCTGCCTCAACTGCACCTGTCCAAAGCCGCCTTTGGCTCACTCTGCCTTCCTGGATTTAAAGAGCATTAAAACCAATTGTCTTAACAACAAGTACCAGATTGCTGAGAGATAACAATTCCATGCTAACTTGATGCTCTACTGGGCAGAGCTGAACTGAAAATGTATATTTTGGGTCTCAGTAGACTAAACAATGACTGCTTAGTAGAACTCACCCCACTTATGTGATTAATTAAGCTTCCAGTCCCTGACCTTAAATAGGCTTAAATTCTAACTTACTTGACCTACCTTAAAAATGGACCATTTGTCTGCAGTTTCATATTTCTCAAGGGTAGTTGGAACAGAATGCAAAAATACATGCAGAAGCAATTTAGACCCATATACAATGTCTCCAACTAAGACTCGTCAGTTCCCTCTCAGCACTGTGCTCCTCCACCTTTAGAAGCATAAATACTCAGGCATCTATACAATCCCTTTTGAATGAAGTCCTACATTCATATGCAGTATCTTAAAAACTCTTGATTCTCACTGCTGCTGTTATCAAAATGATGTATTTTACAGCTCTCCTGCCTACCATTGCTAGGCAAGTTTTCCTAAGTATCAATATTTCCTGGTCATACCCCCATACCATGCTTTAACCCACCATTAGCCCTGATGGTGTCTGATTCTGACTTTTCCCTTCACCGCTTGGTTACTACATTTTTTGAAAGAGCCATGCACATTCTGAAGAGTCTATAATGCAACTAGAACTGCTCTGATTATAGGCAATTGGAATGTTGTAGATTTAGAGCAAACACTGTCTTGAGCCATATTTAGTCCCTTTAATACACAGTAGTTCTCAGCCTTCCTAATGGTTTCCTAAACCCTACTGTGACCCTTTAATACAGTTCCTCCTGTTGTGGTGAACCCTAACCATAAAATTATTTTGATTGCTACTTCAAAACTATAATTTTGTTACTTTTATGAATCATAATGTAAATATCTATGTTTCCTGATGGTCTTAGGTAACCTCAGTCAAAGGGATGTTCAACCCTCCCCCCAAAGAGGTCGTGAATCACAGGTTGAGAACCATCGCTTTAATACCTATTTATGACCATCTGTGTATCTGATGTAACATCTGTCCTTTTGACTATCATTCAAACTTTGGAATAGAATAACTTGGCAGACAACTATCTTCTAGCTACCCAAACGCTCAGAGCATCATCCCCTGCAACCCACGGAGGGCAGTCCCTCAGTTTGCTGTAGTTCACCTGTCAGATGATGATCCTACCAGAGTATTTGGTAAATGCATTTATTTGTGACTTTCTTTGTCTTGTGGCTAACAAGAGCTTTTGAATCTGCTTCCAGGATGGATCACGTCATTTGTGGAAACCCAAATATTGTTCTTTGGGAACAAGAGAAGGGGAAAGGTGTAGACCTACTGTGTGGAGGCTAGGGCACAACTTCAGATGTTTACCTTCAAAGTCTCCAGTCATTTTGTTTCTGAAACACAGGCTCTCATGACCTAGAAGTCACCTGAAAAGGCTAAGCTGGCTGTGCAGAATGCTCTAGGGACCCACTCGCTTCCACCTACCTATTACCAGGATGATGCATATCACCCACCAAATTCAGATTTTTATGTGGGTCCTGGGGATCAATCCCATTCCTCATGCTTAGAGAGCAAATGTTTCATGCATTGACTATCTCCCTGGACACAGACCCTTATCACAAGTCTTGGCATGAGTTTTCTTTTGTTTACAAAAGATTCTTGCTTGAAGGTCATGTTTGTGTGGTAGTATATGCACACGTGTGTTGAGGTGCATGTATAGGCAACAAAGAAAAGTGTCCTGCTCTATTACCTTGCCTAATTCTTTTAAGGCACAGTCTCTCTGAACCTGCAGCTCACACTTTGTGCCTATGCTGGCAGGAAACAAACTTGAGCAATCTTCCTCTCTCCTCCCACCAAGTGCTGGGGTTTCAGGGATGCACTAGACCACCCCAGCTTGTTATGTGCATACTGGGTTCTAAACTCACGTCCTATGCCTACAGAGCAAGCAATCATACCCACTAAGCCACCCCTCCAGTGCTTCAATCACTGTCTTTGAATGTTTTTGTCTTCTTTCTCTCTTTTCCTCTACTGATTTCATTATGATATTAAGGAAAATTGTCATATAGTATCTCATGTCCTCGAGGCTCCATTTGTTTGTTTTGTTTCTGTTCCATATGTTGCTCAGGATGGTGGTTTGAATAGGTTTGGTCACCATAGACTCCTGTGTTTGAATGCTTGGCCCATGGGAGTGACACTGTTAGGAGACATGGCCTTGTTGGAGTAGGTGTTGCCTTGATGGAGGAAGTGTGTCATGGTAAGGTAGGCTCTGAGGTCCTATAGTGCTCCACCCACTGTGAAGTCAGTCTTCTCCTGGCTGCTTTCAGATTACAATGCAAAACTCTTGGCTCCTCCAGCACCATGCCTGCCTGGACACTACCATGCTTCCTGCCATGATGATAATGGACTAAACCTCTGAAACTGTAAGCCAGTGCCAATGAAATGTTTTCCTCTATAAGATTGCCTTAGTCATGGTGTCTCTTCACAGCAATAAAACCCTAAGTAAGACACTCAGATTCTGTAAATTCTACTCATGTACACTATCAGGGATTCAACTGACATGATAAAACATCCTGACCAGAAACAACTTGGGGGCAAAGGGTAAACCTATCTGCTTATAACTCTCAGGCCACATTCTAGCACTGAGGGAAGTTGGGGCAGGAACTCAGGCAGAATGTTGCTTACTGAATTGCTCCCTAAGGCTTGCTCAGTCTCCTTTCTGATATAACTGAGGACCACCTGCCCAGGTATGGTGCCATCTCCAGCGATCCAAACTCTCCTGCCTCAATCATTAATCAGGAAAATGCCCTACAGATTTGCCCAAAAGCCAATGTTACAGAGAAATATTTTTAAACTAAGATTCTTACTTCCCAGGTACATGTAGGTTTGAGTCCAGTTGAGAAAACCCAACCAATAGTCAACTCAGTTTACTGATTCTCTGCTAAGTCATATCCCTCTTCTCCAGGGCTGTATCAGCAAGAATTTTATCATTATTGTCCAAGAGACTATTTCAAAGACCTTTATTTACTATGGATTCTGTAAACTCCTTGCTAATTCTAGTGTTCAAGCACAGTACTGGTATCCACTAACCATGTTCTCTTTATTATTGGTGTTATGTTGGGTAATGTCTTATTATATCCTTGTTGTTTGGATTCCTTTATGGATGTAGGATATCTGATCTCCTATAACTCATTCATATGGTAAATTATTGCCATGTTTAGACTGAGCACACAGGTCCTCAAAGTTTCTGACAGTCTATTGTCCCAAGGGCTCTTTCTTTGTCAGACCTTTAGTATATTTTACTGCTCTGTTTGATTTAAGTGGGGCCTCTGGGATCTCACCAGTAACATGAAGTGACAAAAAGCCTTCCTCAGGCCAGGATATCTGAGGCTCCTGGTCAGCAATGGTCAGGTGTTTTTGATGGACTTGTGCTCACATGGGAGAGCGTTTTCTGGGGAGATGATTCATGTAACAAGATCCCTCTTTCCTGTACCCTCATCTGTGTTGACATCTCTGAGTCATTAATTAACTGCAACATCTAGTGGAGCGAGCCACCCTGGTGTAAGGAAGAACACTAAGGCTGAATATAAGACAGAGCCACACTGGTGCAACCCTCTAACTCAGGCAGAATTAATGTCCCTGTGGTTGGTGACCCTCTCAGGCATCTTTCAAAGAGACTTGAGGCCAAGACTATCAATCTTTCAGTACCAAGTGAGTTTTGTTGCACTGGCTGGGTGACATGGTCTGTTAGTGCCATCTGCCACACCTGAGATCAGGCATCTCTCTACCATGTCTATTTTCCTCTGAATACTAATGGACTCTCCTCAGTCGAGGCTCATTGACCATTCTCTGTGAGGAACTAAATGAAATATATTCCTCCCATCACCCTCTTCTGCAATGTGACTAACATCAGCAGGCCTGA
>LR750050.1:0-48675 GCA_902729485.2 Mus minutoides
TTAGCTAGAGCGGAACTCCTTAATTAGAATCATGACTTGGGTGTGAATGCCCTTGCCCTGGGACTGTTAAGACCTCACACCTGGCTCCTAAAACCATAACTGACCTTAGATAGAGCTGACTTTGTCTCAGTTGTTTTATTACCCAGTTCCTGTCGGTCCTTTCTGTGACTGCATTCCTCTGCCTTGTGTAAGAGTCATTGGGCATCCGGTGATCTCATTGTACCTTGAAGATGTGTTACCTAACTCACTATTTTCTTCTGTATAAAAGTCTGATGCTCAATTTGACAAATTACATTCAGATCCACACTCCCTTGTGTCCGTGTCTGTTTGTCACTCGCCGAAACTTTGCCCACTTCCTCAAGAGAACTCGACCCACTCAGACAGGGGATCCAGAGGGTCTGCGGCAGTCCTTGTGCTCACACTTTAACCACTGAGCGCTCTCACCAGCCCTAACCAGGAGGTCTTGTGCAACAGGGTCCAACACAGCAGTGAGTTGTGCCTAGGCTGTCAAGAGTATCGTCACTGCATTTGTGCACCCAAACTGTTGAGAGTATTGTCGCCAAGCCTGTACACGCGCTCAAAGGCATTTATTATGAGGATCACGGCTTAGCATGCTCTTAGTAGGTGCTTGCCCTTGCCTCTTGGGCATCTCTATGTTCATTAAAATGAGAAGCACTGGCTGGACATACAAATAATGGCTTCAGGAAATACCTGAATGAACGAAACTTATATTGATTTTTTTTTAATGAAAATAATAGCTAACTTATTTTTTCTAACCAGCAACTGTTTCCAAAACAGTGTAGAACCTGTCTGAAAAACATCCTTACTATCTCAAAGAATGGTTATCACAGGGGCTTTCCTAAACCCCTCTCACTTGCTTAGAACAGCAGGCAACCCAGGATTACACATACAGGAAAAGATAATGAGTATTAAAATGTGTTTGTTTCATAATGAAAGAAAGACTTGGGCTGGGGAGATGGCTCAGCAGTTGAGAGCACTGGCTGCTCTTCCAGAGGATCCTGATTTGATTCCCAGCACCCACAATCGTGGCTCACAACCGTCTGTAACTCCCGTTCCAGAAGATCTGACGCTCTCTTCTGGCATTCTTGGGTACTGCATGCACATGATGCACAGACATGTGTGCAGGCAAAGCACCCAAACGCATAAAATAAAGAAGAAGGCAAGAATGATGTCCTCTCAGTAAGCTTCAGTTGGGCCACTCCCAGTGCACTAGGGAAGCAAACCCAGTAAAACCATTTCCAAAGACAGACAAGTATTGAACCATGCAGGCTACCGTCCTTGCTAGCCCCAGCATCCCGGCACTCAAGCCTTAGTTCCTTTCCAGTTCTTTCTCCGTTCCTCAACCAGCATGATTTTCCTAACAGCTCTCACTCACTTAACTGAATTCACATTCCTTGGCTTCCCACTGACCCAAAACAATGTGCAAAAGGTTTGCATGGTGTCTCAGTCAGGGTTTCTATTCCTGCACAAACATCATGACCAAGAAGCAAGTTGGGGAGAAAAGGGTTTATTCAGCTTACACTTCCACACTGCTGTTCATCACCAAAGGAAGTCAGGACTGGAACTCAAGCAGGGCAGGAAGCAGGAGCTGATGCAGAAGCCATGGAGGGATGTGACTTACTGGCTTGCTTCCCCTAGCTTGCTCAGCCTGCTCTCTTATAGAACCCAAGACTGCCAGCCCAGAGATGGTCCCACCCACAAGGGGCCTTTCCCCCTTGATCACTAATTGAGAAAATGCCTTACAGCTGGATCTCATGGAGGTACTTCCCCAACTGAAGCTCCTTTCTCTGTGATAACCCCAGCTGTGTCAAATTGACACAAAACTAGCCAGTACACATGGCAAAGGCCACCATCTGCCCCTCTTGCCTGTCCCTCTAGTCTCACTGTGGTGTGTACTGTTCCTGAAAGAGACCTGGGTCTTCCTATCACATTCTTGAGATCATGAACCATGTCTCTCTCATTCTCTCTCTCTCTCTCTCTCTCTCTCTCTCTCTCTCTCTCTCTCTCTCTCTGGGGGGGGGGGGGTGCGCTGCAGCTAGGAAAGGGTTTGCAAACCCCAAAGCCACCTGACCATTTGGATGTCATCTAGATTGAAGATTAAGAGCAAACAAGGCATTCCCGGCGAGTGTGTGTACAGCGCCACCTACAGATCGCATTTGACATGCGCACCCTCCTCCTCTAGTCTTACCCTCTTACTCTTCATGTTGCAATTTTAGCACCACTTCCTTCTACAGCGCCCCCAAAACCAGGCGGTTTGTCTCAATCAGGACCTGCTGTGTTTCCTCAACTATGGAACACATCAACTTTGTTTTGTTTGATTTATCTCTTCCACTAAATTAAGAGCCGAGAGAACACAGTCTTCACTAGAGAGAGGAGAAAGGAAGAGAGACAAATAGCATCTTAGTCTCAATGTTGAATCCAGTGATTATTACACATACTGGTACACAGCAAATACGCACTTAATGAATTAGAGACAAGATTTTAGTGGGTCCTGGAGGGAGGAGTCACCGATCGTTGTAAGATTAAGAACGAACTATGTCAGGGTCTGGCTCTCACAAAGCAAGACCTAGTCTTCTCCGCTTTCCGCTGACAGACACAGAAGACCAACAGGAGATAGGATGAGATCCGTTTCTTTCTCTGAAAGGGAGGGAGCTTTAAAGCTTTGAGTCTGGGAAGTGAATTATCATTTCAGAGATGCATCTGTGTTTACCTCGAATCTCTTTGAATGGAGATTCGAGGTAAGACAGGAGGAAAAAAAGAAAACTATCTAAGGAGAGATGACTTTTTATCTTAGAAAACTCCCTGATTCTGCCTTACATAAGCACTTAGCAGGAACGACTTGGGGGGTGGGGGGGGTGGAGGTTGTCTGTCTCCTTCATCAAAATACCAGCAGCAAGGAAATCGTAATAGGCAGAATCGAATCTCTTTAAAGTTAGATTTATGTGTCATCGCAGATATCACTTATCAAAGCAAAACAGGAAACAAATAGGCCTGAGGGACGCGCATCTCTGCTAAGGTGCAGCCCGTGGTAACCCAGCAGGGAAGCCCTTGCCAGCACCTAGCAGTTTCTCAGTACCGCCACATACATCCTAGCGGGAGTCCCTGCTGCCTACGGTCTCCAGCCCCACTCTATACCTGTTTCACAATAAGAAAAAAAAAAAAAAAAAAAAAAAAAAAAAAAAACCCGCATTGACAATATTCTTATGATGCATTTTTTTAAGTTTACAAAATAGTGGGTTTCATTATGCCGTTTCCATATGTGCACGTGACATTGTCCTTCCTTGCCTCACCCCCACCCCCCACACTGCTGTTTCCTGTCCCTCTAGGGTCACATTACCTGTGTGTGTGGACGCCAGAGGAAGACACTGAGCGCCCTCCTCAGTGTCTTTTCTTTGAAACAGGGTCTCTCACTGAACTTGAAGCTAGGCTGGTAGCCAGCAAACGCAGCAATCCTCCTGCCTCTGCCCTCCACAGGGCTGGGATTACCGATGCGATGCATGGGGCCACACTCTGAATTTTACATGGGTGCTAGAGATTCTAGCTCTAGACCTCATACCTGCATATGCTCTGGAGCTGATAAAAACACTCTACTAGAAATATTCCACGCTTTCTTTACCCTTTCATTTCTTGAGGAACTTCTAGAGCAGTGGTTCTCTACCTTCCTGATGCTCCAGCCCTTTAATACAGTTTCTAATGCTGTGGTGACCCCCGACCATACAATTATTTCGTTGCTACTACATAGCTATATATCCTTGCTAGTTATCAATTGTAATGCAAATATTTGATATGTAGGATATCTGATATGCAACCACAAAGGGGGTCGGGACCCACAGGTAGAGAACCACTGACCTAGACTGATAAAAGCACACACTCTCTTTAGTGGTAGAAGCCTAGGGGGAAAAATACAAGAAGACTCCATTATCATTCCCATATCACATTCAAAGCCTTCAAAACTACGCTTGTTGAACGCATCAAAGAAGTAGCCCTGTACGTGAGATCGATTGGCCCTCTACACGGTGTGTGATGGCTCATCTTATCAACGTCACACTGATCTGAAATCAATGAGACTTGCTGGGGCTACAAAGGATTAAATGAGGAGATAAGATCCTAACCCAAAAGGGTGACCTCCAAGCCAGTAGGTAGTCCAGATCTTAAGAGGTCTGAGGGAGAATTAATGCTGTTTGATGGTTTGTTTGTTTGTCTGCCTTCACTTCTTTTGTTGAGTGCATCTGTGATGATGATGATGATGATGATGATGATGATGATGGTGATGATGATGATGCAGATGCATCGTTCACGGGTATCAGAGTTCAGCTTCTTTAGCCTTTCGATTGGGACTGCTGAGGTATATTCATGGGCTAAGCAGCAACTAAGTCTTTAGCCTCTGCAGCCACTGTTGGATTATACAACTCCAAATATGTAAATCTCCTTTACAATTATATATACATATATATGTGTATACACACACACACACACACACACACACACACACACATTTTTTTCAATCACTTCTGTTCCCCTAGGAAACCCTACCTAGTACAGTAGTACAGGACCTAAGGAAAAAAAGCCTCTGGCTTCCAGAATCTCTCCCAGTGGCATTGTGCTCGGACTGAAAATTCTATGCCCACAATCTCCATCTAAAGGGAGCAGATGTTCTGGAAGTCACAATATGGGGTGGCATAGAAACATAAAATATTTCCTGTCCAGCTCCATACCACCCATGATGCTCTTCAAGCCGCCAACTCCCACCTCCCCACCCCCTCTCTATACCACGTCCAGCAGCTAAGCCCTCCTTGAACATCCTCACAACCATGTGGCCAAACTCTAGAGCCCGTGGGGAAGACAGAGTGTCACTGAATAAAGAGTATGTCCGTCAGGGTCAAATATCTAGCAAAAACCATTCCAAGTTTTAAAGTTTTAAAGTACAGAGAGCTTAACTCCAAGAATCACGGTAACTGCAAGATCTGTGGGAATAAAAGTCAGAAATTATTGTTTAAAAAAAAAACCTCAGCCTACAATAGTCTGTAGCACAGACTTGTATACCTTACAAGACACTCCCAGAAAGTTGCTTTGGGCTCCCCATCTGTATCTGCCCTCAATTCTCCTGAGAGAAAACAATTCCTCCCAGGTCGACCTTCCAGCCTCCTCCCAAGCAGAGCAAAGAGACTTCTAACAGCTTCTAACAGGAGAAGGAAAACAATTCTAAGAAACCTGTCTTCTGGGCTGAAGAGACCACCCAGGGATGGAGCTAGTTCGAAGTTGACAACAGGCCATCAAGCACAAAGGACAGAACCCTGGTCCCTGTCTATCCCCCTGTATAAAAGCACGTGTAATGGAAAATGTCCTCCCCGTGAGTGTTTTTCTTCACATCTCCAGCGATGACCTTTGACAGTCACCTCCCTGAGGGAGCTGACATCACCGCATCTTTGGCAATTCTGATGAGAATGTCCTCAGCTTCCTTTGCAGTCAAGATAAACATTCATAGATGATAGCACACCCCACCCCACCCCACCCCACCCCCCACCCCAAAAAACCCACCGTTTAAATAAAATGTTGGCTGTAAATTCAAAGCTAGAATGGAGTGTTTGTGGAAAGCCGTTCCATTCTGGATCGTTTTCCTTAGTGAAGAGCTTCCTCTGAAATCACAAAATTCAAAACCATGAATATCAAATATCCTTTGATGCCTTTGGTTCTCGTGATTGAAAATCCTGTGCCTTTTCTGCTGCGTTAATTTTTTTTTTAAAAAATGGGGAGTAAAGTGGTTGGATGAATGGTGGCATGAAATGTCCTTTAACTCAGCACGTGCCCACAGACACTCGGAAACGCGTTAAGTTCATCAGTTTAAGAAGGTGCTGAGCTCAATAATGAGACCGCGAGATACTGGATAACTTGAAATTAACCTCTTAGATCTTGCAGGATAGAAGCACAGGTCGGGTCAGCTTTTAAAGCATAGTCTCTCCTACCTGGGATGTTTTTAAAAGCAAAGCATGAAAAGCAAATACCACAGGAATGAGGACGTTTTTGCTGTGGCGTAGCTCTTCCTGTGTATGCTTTGGGACAAAGAGCAGACACACAGATGATCTGGACACTAGGATAGAGCAGCCACCATCAGACAAGCTGGTAGAATTGGAATACTGAAGATAAATACATCATTTAATCTGAAAAAAGCCCTCTAGTTCATTTGCATACCCCCACACCCATGCACGCACACAGTCCCAGAAAAAAAAAAAAAAAAAAAAAAAAAAAAAAAACATTCTACCCTCTTATTTCCCTCTAAACAGGTGGTTTCTCAGGCGAGTAACTGGAACTGGATGGCCCTCCTGCAGTCTGTTACCTGCCTACAGTGGTTTATGACCCCACTCCTATTTTTCTGAATGAGAATGCTCACTGCAAGCCACAGCCAACTGACCACCTACAACTGCATCGTTCCGTTCAACAAGTATATGCTGGCTGCTTTTCTGATGCTGGTGCCTGCATTTGGCTTTGGGGGCACCAGTCAAATAAGACTCATTCTTATTTCACAGAGCAGAAGAGAAAGGCCTGAATTACTATCCACCTAGAATCCTGCTCTTCTGGGAAGAGTAAGCTTCTACATCCAGAAAAGGTAGAGGCATGTGTGTTCTAAGGCAGTGACTGGTGGTCAAACATGGAAGTCCTTATATCTAAGTTAGGACTTGCCTTGTCTTAACTGGTAGGGAAACTGTCTTTGTAAGGGTTTTACTGCTGTGAACAGACACCGTGACCAAGGCAAGTCTTATAAGGTCAACATTTAATTGGGGCTGGCTTACAGGTTCAGAGGTCATCAAGGCAGGAAGCATGGCAGCATCCAGGCAGGCATGGCGCTGGAGAAGAAGCTGAGAGTTCTACATCGTCATCTGCAGGCCGCTAGAAGACTGGCTTCCATGCAGTTAAGAAGAAGGTATTAAAGCCCACACCCACAGTGACAAATCTACTCCAAAGAGGCTACATCCACTCCAATGAAGCCACACCTACTCCAACTAACCATGCCTACTAATAGTGCCACTCCCTGGACCAAGCATATTCAAACTATCACAGAAGCAATACTTCTTCAGAAGAGAGGGTCTATCACAGCATTCTATTCCTGTGGTTTGACCCTGGGAGAAACAGGGTTTCCCAGTCCATTTTGCAGCTAACTCTGTCAACACCTATAATTCCAACTTGGTTATCAGCAGAGCTCCTTAACACTCTTTGCCCTGCTGTGGATTTGGTCTTCCAACCCCCTGGTTTTATCAGCTCATTGTGAAGTCCACACCCACTGATTCTGTTGGTAAACTATAGAAGTGGGTTATGTAGTCAAGGATACTGCAAAAGAGCGGGAGTCTTGTGTCAACCTTATTATCACTTTGCCAATATTTTTAGATTTATTTATTTATTTATTTAATGTATGTGAGTACACTGTACACTGTCGCTCTCGTCAGACACACGAGAAGAGTGCATGGGATCCCATTTCAGATGGTTGTGAGCCACCAAGTAGTTGCTGGGAATTGAACTCAGGACCTCTGNTTTTTTTTTTTTTTTTGGTTTTTTTGAGACAGGGTTTCTCTGTATAGCTCTGGCTGTCCTGGAACTCACTTTGTAGACCAGGCTGGCCTCCAACTCAGAAATCCGCCTGCCTCTGCCTCCCAAGTGCTGGGGATTAAAGGCGTGCACCACCCTCTTTCTTATAACTAGAAAACCACCTCTGCGTAGAAAATCTGGAATGAAAAAGAAACAAGACCAATGACTCATGGCAGTGAACATTTACAGGTAAAGCCATTTGGACAAAGGGTTACATCATGGGAACACTGTGACAGCACGCAGCTTCCACGGTGAGATGGTTTTTGTTTGGTTTTCTTTCTCTCTCTCTCTTTCTTTCTTTTTCGGCTTGTTTGTTTGTTTGTTTGTTTGTTTGTCTTCCTTTGGGGGAAAGGTTGCAAGGGCAGAGGACAGATGTGGAGAAATGGGGAGATGAGTGGGATTGAGGTACTTGATGTGAAATTCACAAAGGATCAATAAACTTTTCTTAAATAAAAAAAAAGGAAGGAAGGAAGGAAGGAAGGAAGGAAGGAAGGAAGGAAGGAAGGAAGGAAGGAACTTCTTTTCCATGTAGAGCCAAGAAAGAAGGAAGGAAGGAAAGAAAGAAAGAAAGAAAGAAAGAAAGAAAGAAAGAAAGAAAGGAAGGAAGGAAGGAAAGGAAAGGAAAGGAAAGGAAAGGAAAGGAAAGAAAAGAAAAGAAAAGAAAAGAAAAGAAAAGAAAAGAAAAGAAAAGAAAAGAAAAGAAAAGAAAAGAAAAGAAAAGAAAAGAAAAGAGCTTCTTTTCCATGTAGAGTCCAGTACTGGGGATATGGCTCAGTGGGCAAAAGGCCTGCTATGCGTGTGAGAGCCAGAGTTTGGGTCTCCAGAGCTCACCTCGAGTCAGCACTGTGGCCTAGAATCCCAGCACTTTAGGGCAAGGTAAGAGATGGCAACACAAGTCCCCCAGAAGCCTGCAGGCCAGCCATCCTGGTGCACACAGCTGTGAGCAATATAGAGACGCTGTCTCAAAGAAAGTGGAAGGTGAGCCCAGATACCCAGTGCCGCCTCTCCACCTCCTCCTTTATAAACAGAGTCTTAGACCTACATAATACCTTCATTGGCCTCTGTGTCCATTAACACATGAATGGATGAAGAAAACGTAATTGGGCTGGGGATGAATTTGGACTTGAAATCAACACTGCGGGAAATGTTTGTGAATAACCTTTTATACCCATTGTCTTAGTCAGTCAGTGTTCTATTGCTGTGAACAGACACCATGACCAAGGCAGCTCTCATAAGGACAACATTTCATTAGGGCTGGCTTACAGGTTCAGAGGTTCAGTCCAGTATCATCATGGCAGGAAGCATGGCAGCATCCAGGCAGACAGGGCGCGAGAGGAGCTGAGAGTTCCATATCTGGATCAGCAGGCAGCAGGAAGAGGGTGAGACACCAGGCTTGGCTTGAGTTTTTAAAACCTCAAAGCCCACCCTCAGCGACACACTTCCTCTAACAAGGTCACACCTCCAATAATGTCACTTCCTATGAGTCTATGAGGGCCATTTTTAGCCAGACCACCATACTCATCCTATCTCTAACAGTATTATTAGCCACAAGGCAACACTGAACAATCTATACTATCATTCACACCTAAATGAGAAGAAGCATGGAGTAAACTTTATAAATTATAGTGCTTTTCCTGTAATTGAGTTGATACTTCTCCAGTTTCCCACGCACGTCCTGAGCTGTATATCCTCAGTGCCTTGGGGATAATTTCAGAGCACCACACCCAGGCCTGACTGTAGCAGCTTCTGCCTCCTGGCCAGTCCCCTCTGCCCTCTCCCTGTAGGAGTCTTATTCTGGGTGAGGTGTTCCTTGGCTCAGCTTCTTGACTTTTTTCCAGGGCTACAAAGAAACATCCCCAGCTCCTCTTGGCAGCCAGCCTTCCCACCTCAGTTTATGGGCACATATTTTTTAAATTATCACCCCCTAGGAATGTGTCCAGCAACTTCCTCCAGCTGGAAGGGGGAGGCTCAGAAGATTCCTGAGGTAAACAGAACACTCTATGTGGCAGAGCAGAACTTGGAAGGTTCTAGAAGGCTCCACCCAAGTGTTACAAGAATACAGACCTGGCGAAGTAGGAGCCTCTTACGAGCTTCATCATAGTGAGATCTCTTGATCTTGATGTTGAGCTGCATGCAAGCAATGCAGAGAGCTCCAGGATGGCGGGTTCCATGAGTACTCGTTGTTATGATCTTGAACGCCTCCCAGCTTCAGAAGGACCACACCAGGCCAAACAGTTCCATGTGAGGTTTATTGGGAGAGAGAGGGGCAAGGTGTAGGTGGAAAGAGAAGGGATGAGAGATCAGGGAGCGTTTATATATGGGTGATGATGTAATCACAGGTAAAGGTGGGAGGTGAGCCAAGTGGATTCTGGGAATATTTTGGCTGTTGCCTTGGCAACACGTGTTTGGGTCTCGCCTATGTAATGTCATGGGTTTCAGAGGTCCTGATACCAACACTCACACTGTGATAATTTCAATAACACAGTCCCCTTGGGCTGGTGAGATGGCTCAGTGGGTAAGAGCACCCGACTGATCTTCCAAAGATGATGAGTTCAAATCCCAGCAACCACATGGTGGCTTACAACCATCCTTAATGAGATCTGACTCCCTCTTCTGGTGCATCTGAAGACAGCTACAGTGTACTTAGATATAATAATAAATAAATCTTTAAAAAAAAATAATAACACAGTCCCTTTTGAGTCATCTCTGCTCCTGTAAGTAAGCCCTCCCCCACATTCTTGTAAGTAACTTAAATAAAAACTCTTTGGTTCACTGAAGTTCAGTGAACACTGAAGTTGAACTTCAGCACAATCACTACTTTGGTCTGTCATAGGTTTCTTTTCGGGGTGAGTATGGTGTGTGTGTGTGTGTGTGTGTGAGAGAGAGAGAGAGAGAGAGAGAGAGAGAGACCCATGGAGGCCAGAGGAGGGTGTTAGATCCTCTGACCCAGAGTTACAGATGACTGTGAACTTCCGTGTCGATGTCAGGTCCTCTACAAGAGTAACAAGTGCTCTTGACCACTGAGCCATCTCCTCAGCCTCCAGGAAATGGACTTTCAGAATAGAAACTCTCTCGTGGTGACTACCTTTACTGGAATGATCACAGTATGCTCCCTGCTAAGAATGGGGCCATCTGCCCTTCTGATGATCAAAGGAGAGTCATGTAGATCCTCATTTCAAACTCGCTACCAGGGTAGCTGGTGACACGGGAAGGCCTGAAGGTCAAATTAGCTGTCTGTGGATGTGGTAACATTCTTAGGCTCAGTTTCTCCACAGGTCAGAGTTCTGTCGGTCCTGGGAACTTGTGAAGAGCTGCTTCAGAGGCTGATTATGTCTCTTGCCCTCCCACAAATCCCTGAATAACAAACACTGCTGCTCACCCAGGTGGGACAGGCTGCCTTTCTTTATGCTGCTGGGCCTTCGATCAGCTTCCAGGGGAGCACTTCCACGTGCATCATTTATGTCAGGGAGGACCACCACTGTCTGGGTTCTTGCTGGCAGCATGTTGCTTTTGTCAAAACACCTGATATTCTAACAGGAAATGAAACCTCTGAGAACACGTAGCTTCTCCTTCAGCCCTCTAATCTGTCCACAGTTTGGAAGATACCTTTCAGAAACCAATTGCCTCATCTCATTCTCTGACCTCCTTTGCTTTGGCCCATCCTGCTTGAAGTCGGAGTTAAAAGTGATTGTGAACCTCCATGTGGTTGATGGGACTTGAACCCGGGTCCTCTGCAAAAGCAACATGTGCTCCCAACCACAGAGTCATATCCTCAGCCCCCTTACATCTACTTTACTGCTTGCTTGGTGGGGTGTTTGATTTTGTAGGTGTATTTCCATGAAGTTTTCCAATAACTGCAAAACTTTGTTGTGTGACGGAAATTTCCTGGAGGAGTATCACACACACACACACACACACACACACACACACATAAAAACGTGTATACACAAGCAAAACATTAACACACAAAATCAATAAATCTACAAAAAAAATCCCATTTCCCTTTGACAATTAGCAAGGATAGAGGCATACCAATACCTGAAGCCTACCAATAACCTACCAGCCAGACCATCCCACTTAAACATTTTAACTAGGCATTGGTGGCCTTTGCTTTTATCGGGGATTTCTTCGAAGGTCACAGAAGAGTGTTCTCTATCTGTACCATTATTACACCACAACCTGTCACTCTTCTTCAAAGAAGAGGTTTCCCTCTGTTGCTGAAAGCCATTGGTCTTCCTAAAAGTGCAGAGCAATTGCCCAACACTTCCCTTCCGATGGCCAGCTTTAGAGTCACTTTTCCAATCAGACACAGTCTGTTTTGGTTTGTATATGCTCAGCCCAGGGGATGGCATTATTAGAGTATTGGAGTAGGTGCGGTCTTGTTGGAGTAAGTGTGGCACTGAGGGCGTGGGCTTTAAGACCCTCATCCTAGCTGCCTGGAAGTCAGTCTTCCACTAGCAACCTTTAGATTAAGATAGCCAGTCCCAATTAAATGATGTCCTTTATAAGACTTGTCTTGGTCATGGTGTCTGTTAACAGCAGCAAAACCCTAACTAAGACACAGTTACTATTTTAAGTTCAAATAGTTCCCTCACTGTCCAGTAATCGCCCTCCAGTTAAGTATGCATCTGAGCACTGCCCTGACTCTCCTGTCCAACAGCCCAACCGTTCACTCAGCCTTCCTCCTACCCCCAACTAGAGTCAGCCATTTCTCTAGGGAACCCCACAGAATCTGCATGTCTTCTAATTCTCAAATAAAAAAATATAATTAAGTGCCCCCCAAAGCAATCAGTGCCACCTAATGCCTTTAACAGAGTATAGCAAAAATAATTTTCTAGTTCATTAATTAAAGTCTTGGTTGGATTTCTCTATTATCAAGAATAAATGTTTGAACTAGTATGTTTTATCTTCATTGAAATCATGGCTCCCGGGGGACTCAAGAAGTGATGGATGAGTAAACCCAGGGCCCCAAAACTCACTGCTCATGGGAGAGAGCCTGGCTTGGTTCAGAACTTCATGGGCAATGAGGAGAGTCTTAGCTTACCTAACAGTCTTTCCCAGAGGACACATAAATGAATTTTAATTCGTTAACTTACTAATTGCTCTTTGCCCTCGCCACTATCAAATCAAGACATATGGACTTCATCAGCATTTCTAAATCCTAACAGGAGTTTGTGCTAAGCCTATTCTATTGCCAACATATGGCTGCCGTAAAAAGAAAGCAAGGGCACGGTAGATAAAGGTAATTGCAGCCAAGACTGACCACCTTAGTTCGATCCCCAGCACTCTTGGTGGAAGGAGAAAACCAGCTCCCACGTTGACCCCTGATCTCCACACACTCCCTTGGCACATGTATGTATGCACATGAGTGTGTGCACATATGCTATAAATAAATAAGTAAATGGTAAATGTCAAAAATTTAAAAAAAAACTTAAAGAGAAGCAAGTCACATGAACCAGAAATTCCCATTCTGCTTCAAAATAAGGCTTTCATAAATCCCAAGAGATTTCCTAGCAGACAGTCTCCCATATTCCTCTGAAATATCCACTTTGGGTGGGGCAGGGTAGCTGGGAGGAGAGAAGGGACGGGAGTCTGTGGTCAAGATGTAAAATAATAATAATGATGATGATGATAACAATAATAATATCTACGTAGTACCTCAGAGTGAGTCCACTTTGGCATTTAGAAAGTTACTTTGCCTAGTGCGATGGCACACATTCACCCACAGCACTCAGTGGGCAGAGGCAAGCAGATCTCTGTGAGTTCAAAGTCGGCTTGGCCTACTTAGTGAGTTCCAGGACAGCTAGAGCTACACAGAAAAATCCTGTCACAAAACAGAAGTAAAAGAAAAGGAGAAAGGGAGGACAGAAAAGAAGGAAGGGTGAGAGGGAAGAAGGGGAAGAAGGAGGAAAAGAGGGAAGAAGTTACAATTAGGAAAGCGGTTACAATCCTGGAGGTGGTCAGGAAGTACTTGACCTTTGACAACAGCTCATCTGAAGGTCTGAATCCAAAACTTACAGACTGAGCCCTAGGGTGAGTTATCAAATTCCTGTACACTTGGGCTGTTAAGACGGTTCATCAGGGAAAAGACGCTTGCCTCTCAAACCTGATGACCTCAGTTTGATCCCCAGAACCCACCTAACAAGTCAAGAGCAAGACTTGGAATAATGGTGCATGCTCACAATCCCAGGACACCCAAGGCAGAGACAGGAGGATCTCTGCAAGTTCAAGGCCAGCTTGGTATCCATAGTGAGCACTAGGATAGTCAGGGCTACATAGAAAGACCCAGGTTCAAAATAAAATCAATCAATCAATAAGTCAGAGGCGGTGGTGCACACCCGTAACACCAGCATGCTCACTGCACATCAGTCTCTCTTGGTTCAGAAGTTTCCAGATTCTTGGACTGAGCAGCTAATGGACTTCCTGACTCTCCAGCCTTCGGATGGCTGCTGGGAGCCTACCCAGCTTTTGATCCTGTCTTATGATAATACACGTACATTAGTCGGGGGACCCGGACTAATAAAACTCTCAAGAATCCAAGTCGCAAAAGCACACATTAGAAGGAGAAACGCTGAAGATACGTCTGGTGAATGCTGTCTCTGGATCCACACTGAGCCTGGGCCACAGAGACTAGAGAACACGGGAAGATACCAGGCTTCACTCCGCAAGCGGAAGAGGGCTTTGAGAACTGAAGGAAGTGTCTGGAGCAAATGGGGACAGAATGGGTAGCAGGAAAAGTTTAGAAGCAGATCCCTTTGTCAGAGGTTATTACAACATGTCAAGTGGGGTGGAGACAAAGGTTCACGGTGGAGTCAAAGTTAGGAGGAGTGGTTTGGGAAGAGTAGATTACTTTAATGGTAAAGGTCTTGAAAACTGTTGTAAATATAAGGGTGGGGTAGAATGGTTTAAGAAGTCTGGTCCTGGGCTGGGGGGGGTAGCTCAGCTCGTAGGGTGCTGGCCTAGCATGCACCAAGCCCTGGGTTTGATCCTCAGAACTGCATAAGGTCAGGTGGGGTACGATGGTACAAGCCTGTAGTCAGAATATATGTAGCAGAGTCAGGAGGATCAGAAAGTTCAAGAAGTTCAAGATCAACTCTAGCTACAGAGTGCAAAGCCACCCGGGGCTACATGACACCCCATCTCAAAACAAACATTTAATCCAGGTTCTGCTACCTACCAATCCAGGGAGAGTGTGTAAGATAGACGCCGATTCACAGCAACCTGTGGCACCAAAGCATTTCAAGTTCCATCCCAGATCCGCCACGTCCTAGAGTTTAAACTTCAGTTACGTTAACACTGTGTACCTCTTGGAGCTAAATAAGCTGGTAAAAAAATAAAGAAGAGAGCACCGGATCAATCCGCTCTTTTTCATATTGTTAGCATTATTAGAAGGGGCATCGCTATCATTGAATCATTTGGAGACACCTGAGAACCCAGGCTGTCAGTGCTCAGAGAAGACCAAGGCAGAGATTGACAGTGACATACATGGTTGGCTGAGTGTAGTAACAGAAAGGAGGAGAGCCAAAGGTTCGTGTCATTTGACGGAAAAGCTGAGATCAGAGCTCTCGCTAAAGCATGAATAGAATAATAGTCATGAGGGACTCTGCAGAGACACAATGAGCTGTTCATCCCAGGCCCATAATGGCTGCATGACTCACAGGCTGTATACACGTCTGTCCGGGCACGGGGAGGCACCATCTCGAGACTCAGACCTTCCCTGCGCTTACATGTGCCCAAAGCCTAAGGTTTAGGATTGTTTTGTGTTTATAATATTCACAGAGCGGAACGGTTACCATCATTCACGACGCCACATGAAGTCAATCTTTTCTGATTTCTTCAGGCACGTGAAATGGGATCCTAAGTGACCTTCACGGGTCAGATTTTAGCTGGTGAAAGTTAAGTCTTAAGCTGCTGATAGGGAACAAGTCTCACACACACACACACACACACACACACACACACACACACACACACTCCTGAATCTCCTCTCTCTGTCCTGATCAGAGTTCCTCAGTTTCAGCAGTGTTTCTGACATTTGGACTGAACAAATTCTTTGTTGTGGGAGGCAGTTACTGTACCTTAGAGCATTTATTTAGACTATCCCTCCACTCCCTAGATGCAAACAAGATGATTCCCAACGCAACTGTAACAACCCAAAACATCAACAGACACTACCTCACCTCTTCTGTGGGGCCAAATTTCTCCTAGAATCAGAACTATTATTGTTAACATGTTGTCTAAGCTCCGCCCCACAGTTACCTAGCAACAGCCAGGTATGCTCCGCCCTACAGTTACGGGGCAACAGCCAGGTTTGTTCCGCCCCACAGTTACCTGGCAATAGCCAGGTAGGCTCTGCCCCACAATTACCTAGCAACAGCCAGGTATGCCTGACTCACTATTGAAGGGGCTGCTTGCCCCTCCTCTTCCTCTCTTTTGTCTTGCCTTCTTGCTCCCTCTCTCTCCACATGCTCATGGCCGGCCTCTACTACTCTACTTCTACTTCTCTTCTCTTCTCTCCCTCTCTCCCTCTCTCCCTCTCTCCTTCTCCCTTTCTCTGCCTTTACTACCCTCTTAACTACTCTCCCCATGCCCTGAATAAACTCTATTCTATACTATACCTTCGTGTGGCTGGTCCCTCACGGGGAATGGATGCCTCGGCATGGGCGCACAGAGGCACCCCACTTCCCCCACATCTGACTACACCTCCACCAAAACATATTCCTTCCTCATTTTATCTTTTTATAAACGCATTAATTATTACAGCTGGTTACAATTTTTTTCATTCAGTGATAAACTTACTCAAAGTCTCAGATTTTTAAAACAGAGGCTTGGGGGGGAGGAAAGATGGCTCAGGAGTTAAAGTCCCTCTGTAGCTCTTGCAAAGGTCCCACAGTTCAGTTCCCAGCACGCACATAGATGTACAACCATCTACAACTCCAGTTCCAGGGACTCCAATGCCCACTTCTTGCCCTCCGTAGACACCAACCATGCACACGGTGTACAGACACACATGCAGGCAGACACTTATACACTTCTGTCTTAGGGTTTCCATTGCTGTGAACAGACACCATGACCACAGCAACTCTTATAAAGAAAACATTTAACTGGGGCTGGCTTACAGATTCAGAGGTTTGGTCCGAAATCAGTGGTAATCATGGCAGGGTACAGGCACTCGTGGTGCTGGAGGAGCCAAGAGTTCCACATCTTTATGCTCAGACTGGATTCCACACTGGGCAGAGTTTGAGCATAGGAGTTTTCAAAGCCCACCTTCATAGCGACACACTTCCTCCAATAAGGCCACACCTCCTAGTAGTGCCACTCCCCATGGACCGAGCATTCAAACACATGAATGGGGGAGGGGGAAAGGCATACCTATTTAAACCACAACATAAAAATAAATATATCTTTTAAAAAATGCTAAATGAATAAAATTTGATATTTCTCATTTGGCTAGTGATTATGTAATAAATTTTATCTTTCTTTCTATTAGGAATAGAGTCGGCAACTAGGAGCATGAAATCATAAGTCCATTTTATAACCACTCACTTCAGTGGCCCAACTAAGCGTCCTAAGGTATCCACCCACCAGAGAAGACTGCTCCGACATAGGTCTAAACCAATAGAAAGTCTTTCACAGCTAGCCAGTGACTACGAAGTGTGACTGGGCTTCCAGTGCAACCTGAACCAGGTTGAGCTTTTTAGCACAAAAACCACACCTCAGTGTCTCAGTCAGAGTTTCTGTTCCTGCACAAACATCGTGACCAAGAAGCAAGCTGGGGAGGGAAGGGTTTATTCAGCTTACACTTCCACATTGCTGTTCATCACCAAACGAAGTCAGGACTGGAACTCAAGCAGGTCAGGAAGCAGGAGCTGATGCTGAGACCATGGAGGGATGTTCTTTACTGGCTTGCTTCCCCTGGCTTGCTCAGCCTGCTTTCTTATAGAACCCAAGACTACCAGCCCAGAGATGGTCCCACCCACCATGGGCTACCCCCACCCACCGATCACTAACGGAGAAAATGCCTTACAGCTAGATCTCATGGAGGCATTTCCTCAGCTGAGGCTCCCTCCTCTCTGATGACTCTAGCTTGCATCAGGTTGACACACAAGACCAGCCAGTACAGAAGGGTATTGTATGAGCACAAAGTTGTATACNACATCAGCAAGAGTCCCCAGGTAGCAGCTATCCCGCAGGGGGTTTTCTTGTGTCAGTGGAGGCCAGGCCAAATGGCCCATTACTCTCTTTGCATACCTTTTTATCTCTATAACCGGTCAACAACTTTGTTTACTTGCCTGTACCTGCCTCAGGTTTTCTGCTGTTTAAACCCTAGGCCTCATATATTATTTTCTTTCAGTACAACCATCTACAACTCCAGTTCCAGGGACTCCAATGCCCACTTCTTGCCCTCCGTAGACACCAACCATGCGCACGGTGTACAGACACACATGCAGGCAGACACTTATACACTTCTGTCTTAGGGTTTCCATTGCTGTGAACAGACACCATGACCACAGCAACTCTTATAAAGAAAACATTTAACTGGGGCTGGCTTACAGATTCAGAGGTTTGGTCCACAATCAGCGGTAATCATGGCAGTGTACAGGCACTCGTGGTGCTGGAGGAGCCAAGAGTTCCACATCTTTATGCTCAGACTGGATTCCACACTGGGCAGAGTTAGAGCATAGGAGTTTTCAAAGCCCACCTTCATAGCGACACACTTCCTCCAATAAGGCCACACCTCCTAGTAGTGCCACTCCCCATGGACTGAGCATTCAAACACATGAATGGGGGAGGGGGAAAGGCATACCTATTTAAACCACAACATAAAAATAAATATATCTTTTTAAAAATGCTAAATGAATAAAATTTGATATTTCTCATTTGGCTAGTGATTATGTAATAAATTTTATCTTTCTTTCTATTAGGAATAGAGTCGGCAACTAGGAGCATGAAATCATAAGTCCATTTTATAACCACTCACTTCAGTGGCCCAACTAAGTGTCCTAAGGTATCCATCCGCCAGAGAAGACTGCTCCGACATAGGTCTAAACCAAAAGAAAGTCTTTCACAGCTAGCCAGTGACTACGAAGTGTGACTGGGCTTCCAGTGCAACCTGAACCAGGTTGAGCTTTTTAGCACAAAAACCACACCTCAGTGTCTCAGTCAGAGTTTCCATTCCTGCACAAACATCGTGGCCAAGAAGCAAGCTGGGGAGGGAAGGGTTTATTCAGCTTACACTTCCACATTGCTGTTCATCACCAAACGAAGTCAGGACTGGAACTCAAGCAGGTCAGGAAGCAGGAGCTGATGCAGAGGCCATGGAGGGATGTTCTTTACTGGCTTGCTTCCCCTGGCTTGCTCAGCCTGCTTTCTTATAGAACCCAAGACTCCCAGCCCAGAGATGGTCCCACCCACCATGGGCTACCCCCACCCACCGATCACTAACGGAGAAAATGCCTTACAGCTAGATCTCATGGAGGCATTTCCTCAGCTGAGGCTCCCTCCTCTCTGATGACTCTAGCTTGCATCAGGTTGACACACAAGACCAGCCAGTACAGAAGGGTATTGTATGAGCACAAAGTTGTATACCAGCCTCTAGGACAATAGTTCTCAGCCTTCCTCATGCTGTGACCTTTAACACAGTTCCTCATGCTGTGGTGACCCCCAACTATAAAAAATTATTTTCATTGCTACTTCATAACCATAAGTTTGCTACTGTTATAAATTGGAATGTAAATATCTGATTTGCAGGATATCTGACATAGGACCCCTGGGAAGGGGTTGATCCTGAGAGGCGTCACAACCCACGGGTTGATAACCACTGCTCTAGCAGGATTGCTCCTACCTAAAAAGATCTTTCTCTGGACCATGGTCTTCTTGAGTCTGTCACCAACACTCTATACCATTATGCCGGAGTTAAGACTGTGGACCAGTTCTTGTGTTTATTTTTGACCCTAAGGTGGAGAAGGGGATAAAGATTTTGTTTTGTTTTGTTTTTTAAAAAAAAGATTTATTAGCCGGGCATGGTGGCGCACGCCTTTAATCCCAGCACTCGGGAGGCAGAGGCAGGCGGATTTCTGAGTTCGAGGCCAGCCTGGTCTACAGAGTGAGCTCCAGGACAGCCAGGGCTATACAGAGAAACCCTGTCTCAAAAAACAATAAAAAAAAAAAAGATTTATTTTTATTTATATGAGTACACTGTAGTCATCTTCAGACCCACCAGAAGAGTGCATCAGACCCTGTTACAGATGGTTGTGAGCCACCATGTGGTTGCTGGGAATTGAACTCAGGACCTCTGGAAGATCAATCAGTGCTCTTAACCGCTGAGCCATCCCTCCAGCCCAGGAATAAAGAGTTATTGTTACATTATCCTTTGAGTTTTATTTTGCTTTTGTTTTGGTTTTTTTCTTTGTCTTGTTTTTTAGGATTATTTATTTTATGTGCATGAGCAAGCCTCTATGTGGATGCTGGGAACTGAACCCAAGAGCAACAAATGGTCTCAAGTTCTGAGTCATCTTTCCTACTCCCTTGAGGATTGGGGGATTCTTTCTTAGGATTTATTTTATCTTTTATATGTATGTGTGTTTGTATAAGTGACTGCCACCTGTATACAGGTGCCTAAGGAGGCCAGATGAGGGCATCAGACCCTCTGGAGCTGGAATTACTGGCTCGTATGAGGTGCTGAATGTGGATGCCAGGAACCGTGCTTGGTCCCTCTGAAGGAGCAGCAAGCGGTTTTAACTGCTAAGGCATCTATCTCCCCAGCCGGAGTTTGGGTTTCATTATTTGCTTCTCGATGTCATTGTAGCAAAAGTTTCAATTTTGCAACAAAGAATGAAAGAAGAAGAAAAACATAATTCTGAAGCAGGATCTGCTACTATATTCATCTTTATGAAATACGCCTTATGGTCATTTGCATTCTGGGGTGAAAGCATGTGGTATGTGATCTTTCTTTACTTAATATATTTTATTATGCAGAAAAATGAAATTCAAATAAGAAACCACATTCCTTGAAAAGGGGAGAAATGATGGAGACCATGACATCTGATATTCATTCTTTGTGCACATGTGTGTTCCTGTGTGTGTGTGTGTGTGTGTGTGTGTGTGTGTGTGTGTGCTGTGGTGCCTGTATGTGTGTGTACTGTGCCTGGATGTGTGTGTACTGTGCCTGGATGTGTGTGCACATGTTCACATGTGGATGTGCACATGCGTTTCAGGGCTTGTGTGTGCATGCATGTATGTGTATGTACATGCATGTGTACACAGGAGTGCGTGTGACTGTATGCATGTATGTGCACGTGTGTGCTGCGTGTGAGTGTGTGTTTGTACATGTATATAAATGATCATATAGAGTCCAGAGGACAACCTCCAGTGTCACTTATCAGGAGTCACACTTGTTTTTTACACAGGGTCTCTCACTGGCCTAAAGCTCAGCCTGAGTTTTGCTATCTCCACGTCCCTAGCACTGAGATTACAAGCATCCATCGTGAGATTCCCAGGAGAATACCAGTTTCATGGGGGTGTGTTGCTTCCAGAAGTCAAACTCAGGTCATCATGCTTGCAAGCAAACACATGACTAAGCCACCTCCCCAGCACCCGATACTCACCTCTGATGGTAACAGTCAGCTTAGTGTTCAAATAGCATAGAGCAACAAAAAGAATAGAGCAAGTCTCACTTCCGACGGTAAATTCAGTGATAGACAGGTTCTAGCCAGGTTTGTTTAAATGAGGGGCTAGAGGTAAACAATACTGGTCAAGACACAGTCCAGACAGTCTGTCCTGGGAGGTGGTCTGACAAGCTCTCAGACTGCTTTAAATCTTGGGGCTGGAGAGATGGCTCAAAGATTACAAGTACTGGCTGCTCTTCCAGAGGACCCTGGTTCAATTCCCAGCACCCATGTGGCAGTTTACATTTGTCTGTTACTCCAGTTGCAGGGGATCTCATACAACCAAAAAAATATGCAAGCAAAACATCAATGCACATAAAAAATTAAATTAAATTAAAAAGTCATCAAAAGAAATCTTTTTTTTAAAAAACTGTGTTAACCCCTCCTCTTGAGGGGCACCAGGCTCGCAGCTCTTCCCTTTTCCCAGCATGAGACTTCTGGGAAAATTCCAGTTCCTTGGAGAGAATTGATTCAACAGTCTGATAGCCAAAGGGGGGACCCCAAAGGCTTCTTTAGACTATCTCCATCTCTGCCAGAACAGGCACAAAAGGAGAGTTCCTGTCGACACACCAACCCGTGACCTACTCAAACAGTGAGGAGAAAAGTGGAGACAGAAATAGAAACTGCTTCCTCCAGGCACCCCAGCAGCGTTGATGGTGTCTTAGTCATTGTCATGTGCCGCTAAAGACTAACATCTGAAGACAGACTCGGAGGAGGCTGCGAAATCAATTATAATATATTCGATTGGTCTTGTTTTTTAATCTACTTCAAAATTTGCACTAAGCAAACCTTAAACAAACAAACAAACGAACGAACAAAATCTCGAAAGTAGGAAGAGAGGTCATTTATATTCAAGGAGCCAGAGCAGTTAATTACCAAGAAAATACCAGCTTTGCTGGGCGTACATTTTAATTTGCCCTTCATTTCGTTGTTATCATGAACAATCACGAAGCAAATTGTAGGCAGATGCCTCTGGCTGTCCGAACAGCGCATCAAATGAAAGACAAAGTTTCTTTGGTTCTGAGCAAATGTCATGAGGTTTTGGGCAACGCTGAAATGCACCAAATGCAATTGAGAATAATAACCAGGTCTGCCAGTAGGGGGCGCGCAAACCAAATTTAGGCAGCGCTTCGGAAACGGGCGTTTACGGAAGGGACGGATTAGGGAGCACAGCAAACTAAAGAGCGAAGACAAATCTTCAGGGTAAAGCTTCTGCCGGTTCGAGAGCACGGCCCTCAGATGCTTAGGAGGTGGAAGGGACAGCTGTATGTAGAATGCAAGACAATCCATCTAACGCCTCTGTTATTATTTATCCCCTTATTTCTACACCCCATTTTTATTTTGTTCATTTGGTTGGTTTTGCTCTTTACATAATGCTGGGTGTCTGTCTCAAGCACCAGCTAATAAGCACGTTCCTCATTTCTCCCATACATCCGATCTGAGTTTCATGATTCCTAGAACTCTTTAGCTTCTGTCCCCTGACCCTCAGGTTGCAATAACTAACTCATATGCAACTTTAAATGTTTTCTTTTCAGAACAAGGTCTCACATATTGTGGGATAGCTTCCAAGAGTGAGCCCGAATTTCTAATCCTCCTGTCTTCACCTCCAAAGTGTTTGGATTACCAGCTACACCACAACGCTTGGTGGCGTGGTACTGGGGATGGAACCCAGGGCTTTGCGCATGCTCAGCAAACACTCATCCAACTGAGCTACTACACCTGCCGTCCCCGCTCTTGCAGAACTTAAAAGACATCCTTTGCTAACCAAATCACTTAAGTTTTACTGGAAGTGAAGCATAATGTTGCACTCTACTAATCAAGTATAGATTGCTTTCCCTTGAGATGGGCAAAATTCAATCTTGTTTAAAAAAAAAAAAAAAAAAAAAAGAGACCAGACTCCTTCCTCTGCCTACAATTTACGAATCCATCTATTTTCAACAGAGTCCTTCAAAATTCTGCACCAGCTTTTCTCCCAATAAACAACAGGTCCTCGTCTCCTAAAATAGTATCGGGCATGAGGGCTGATTCTGATTTTGCAGACACTTTTTACAGAGCTGAGAAAACATTTTTTTGTAGAACCGATGCTCTTTGAAATGTGGCAATAGTTACTCGCCTATTGTTTAGGCACAGAGTAAAGCCCTTTGGAATGGCTTAGAAAGCACCCCCACCCTCTACCCCCCGAAAAAAACGGTAAGTTCAGATAGTATGTTGAAATATCCTGACTGGGTAACTTTACAAGAATCCTCCTAACTTGGTGATTAATCTTCCTTTATAGAGTAGAATAGCAGTAACTACCTTTCTGGTTGGGGGGTGGAAAGATATGTCCACATCTTATAGACACATGCCTGGTAAGTTGTTATTCGTCACGAATGGAAACTAACGTTTATGCTTATCATGGACACAGACCCCACCCCCTACCAAAAAAAAAAAAAACTCTACTAACATAATCCCGTTGTACAGATGGTCATAGGTCTTCTCTAGGAAGAGTTCAGGTCAGTGCCAGGCAGCCATTCCCTCCCTGTAGGAGGCAGACAGCTGTCTGCGGCACCACCCTGCCCGAGAACTGAAAGGCTGCCTGCCATCTAGGTGCAGTAAGATTAGGCCAGGGAGAGTGTGCGGAGCTGGAAACAGACAGAGACTGAAAAGATGGAAACGAAAGATCAGAATGAGCCCACGACAAACCCAGAGACACAGAGGTAGTGAGAAATGGAAGCTTTGGTTTTAACGTCATTGGGTATCCGCAGAGAACAGAGAAAACAGATCCAGGTGATCGTCCACTCCGATGCAGGAAGATGCACACGCGCATGCGCGCACTCTCAGGGACATCTCTGAAAAGACAGTGATCAGAAAACAAAACCCCAATGAAAGAATTAAAGTCAATCTGTTCTTTCGAGAATATACTTGAAACTGACTGTAGTGGCTCTTGGTGAATACCTTTAATCCCAGCATTTGAGAGGCAAAGACAGGCAGAGTTCAAGGCCTGGTCTACAGAGTGAGTTCCAGGAGAGCCAAGACTACACAGAGAAACTCTGTCTCAAAAAACAAAGACAAAGAAATATACTTAAACATCTGGAGTGATGACTCAGTGGTTAACAGCACTGACTGCTCTAACAGAGGGCCTGAGTTCAGTTCCCAGCACCTACATTAGACAGGTGGCCCACAGTCACCTGTAACTCCAAAAGCAGGTGACCTAATGCCTCCTTCTGGCCTCTCCCAGGACTCACACGTGTAATATACACACATATAAATTTTAAAAATTACAGGTGCTTTCAGCCAAGCCTAACAACGTGAGTTCGATACTCTGGACCCACCTGATGGAAAGAGAGAACTGACCCCTGCAAGTTGAAATCTGACCTGCACACTCACATATGTCCCCCCAACAAACACAATAAAAATAATAATAACTTAAAATCTAATAAAAACAATACACATGATCTATAAGACACAGCCAAGACTGTTTCCCCAAATACTGAGTGAAAGTTCAAAAACAAAAGTCCTGAGAGCAAAGACAAGATTTGGAGGCTCCATGAATGCGCCACTAAGACCACGCCCACACGACAAGCCCTGCAAAGGCAAGGCGGGGCATAGGGACACTCATCTGTATACCCAGCACTGGGGAGGCTGAGGCAGGAAGATGACACACTGGATGCCAGCCTGGTTTACATAGTAAGTTCAAGGACATTCTGGGGTTACATAATTACATAGTAAGTTACATAGTAAGGTTACATGCATACATACATACATATATACATACATACATGCAAACCACTCAAGCCCTCCAGATTTTTTTTTTAAATAATTCAAAGGAATTATGCAGGCTTCTATGAAAGGGATACCTTTTTTAAAAAAAAAAATTCACTAGTATCAGACTTCCTATAGCATTATTAGATGTTAGAAGACAAGCAAAAATGATTCACGGGGTGGTTAATTTTTTAAAATATTTATCTGTTTTTATTTTATGCACATGGGTATTTTGCCTTCCTGTATGCAGTACCCACAGAGGACAAGAGAGGGCGCAGAAATTCCTGAGACTGGACTTGCAGATGGCTGTGAGCTGCCACATGGGTGCTGAGAATCAACCACAGCCCTCTAGAAAAGCAGCCAGCGCTCTTACCTGCTAAGTCGCTTCATCAGCCCCTTGTGGGTTTTTTTATTTTCGTTTTGTTAATTCCAAAGGAAATATTTTCAACTTAAATTTCCTTTCTAAGCAAAAACTATTCATCAAATATGAATCCAAAATAGATGCACGCGGCCAGGCAAGAACTCCGACGTTTGAATTCTCTGGGACCCCATTTGCAAACTGTCCTGTGAGATCTTAAAATCAACAAAACTCTACAAAGGGGATCCAAAGGCAAGAGGGGGAATGGGGGAACGAGCCAGCCCCAAAGGACTGAGAAAATTCTGTGCATGTGGATAGAAAACAAATTATTCCAGACTAAAACAGATCATGGTTCTCTGAAAGGTGCCATGACTACAGTCTGGTCTCCCCCAGAGAAAAAAAAGCAACTGAAAAGCCATCTTTGCAATGATCAGAAACCGAAAGCAGGAACTGAAAAACCCAGGTTCTAATCTCAGGACAGCTCTGGCAACCGGACCCTCTGATAAGTTCATTGTGTTCAATCAGATGGCCCCTGACCCAAGGTTTTCTATTCCTCTTTATGGGCCCTCCCTCAGTCCCCAGTGCACATGAGTCTCACGTGTCTCCTGTGGTTTAGATGTACCTGTCCCCACCAAAGCTCACACTGGTGTTATTCCACGGCATTGTCACGGTGAGATATGGGGCCTTTTAAAAGAGATTTGTGACCTTCTTTTAAGAGTGGACTGGTTCCTTGGGGAATTAAGTCATGTTTGGAGAATCCTAGTTAATATGAAGCAGGCAGTGTCTTCTCTCTAACACCGTGCTCCTTCCAAATTCACCTGCCTTCTCTTTTGCTCTCCTGACATGCATGAAGCCATGTTAGTCCCTCATGAGAAGCCAGAGGGACACATATCACATTCTCAGAGTTAGCCGGGCCTTTAATCCCGGCACTCGGGAGGCAGAGGCAGGCGGATTTCTGAGTTCGAGGCCAGCCTGGTCTACAAAGTGAGTTCCAGGACAGCCAGGGCTATACAGAGAAACCCTGTCTCAAAAAACAAAAACAAAACAAAAAGTAAAATACATCTGTTTTTACTTCTAGAAGAAGAGGAGGGAGAGGAGGAGGAGAAGGGGGGGAGGAGGGAAAGGAGGAGGAGGAAAAGAAGGAAGAGGTAGAGGAAGAGAAGAAGAGGAAGAAATAGAAATAGGAGAATCGGAGAGATTACTCACTGATTAAGAGCATATACTGCTCTTGCAGAAGATCCAGGTTTGGTTTCCAGCACTCATGTTGGTTGGCTCCCAATCACCTGTAACACTAGATCCAGATATTCCAAGATGTCTAGTCTTTGCCAGCATTGCCCTCACACACATAAACCCACAAAGACACACATAGGTACATATATCTTAATCTGGGTTGTATTGCTATGAAGAAACACCATTCCCACAGCAACTCTTATAAAGAAACACCTTTCATTGAAGCTGGCCTACATTTCGGAGGTTTTGTCTATTATTGTCATGGCAGAAACATGACAGGGTGCTGACAGGTATGTGCTGGAGAAGAAACTGGGAGTTCTATATCTGGATCAGAAGGCAGCAGGAAGAGACAGTCACACTAAGCCTGGCTAGAGCATCTGAGATCTCAAAGCCTGCCTCCATAGTGACACACCTCGTCCAACAAAGCCACATCTATTCACACAGGGCCACACCTCCTAATAGTGCCACCCCCAACACATGAGTCTATGGGAGCCAGGGCTATTTAAATCACCACAACATATAATTATCAAAAAAGTTTCATAAAATGTGCCGTTTGACACAAGGGATTTGAGCAGCCACAGACTGTGGTGCCCGAGGGTCTTGGCTACTTTCTCATCAGTGACTGAGACCAAATACCCCAGGAAGAAGCAACATAGTGGGGGCTGGGGAGATGGCTCAGCCACTAAGAGAACTGGCTGCTCCTCCAGACATCCTGAGTTCAATTCCCAGCAACAACACGGTGGTTCAAAGCCATCTATAATAGGATCTGATGCCCTCTTATGGTATTCAGATAAACATAATACAGATAGAGCACTCATATACATGAGTAAATAAATAAGTCTTTAAAGAAGCAATTTAAGGAAGGAGAACTTGTCTTGACTCTTGGTTTCAGAGGGAACCCTTCATCTTTGGCAGAGAAGCGGCAGCAATAGAGGCCGGTCCCACTGTAGCAGGAGCACAGAACCTCTGCCTAGCCACACAGCCCACAAGGCCAGCCTCCAGAAACCCACTTCCTCCCGCGAAGCCCCATCCCCTAAATTTTCCACCACCTCCCTAAACAGTGCCACTCTCTGGGGACCAAGTGTTCAAATACGCGAGCCTATGAGGATGATTTTTTCAATCCATAAAGCCAAGGGAAGTCCTGCCAGCTTTCTCCAAGGGGTACTGAGAGACAGCTGGACCCAGTCTCAAATACTCTGTTTTAAGGCATGGAAATGGGCCTTCACCCGGTTTTCCCCAACAGTACAGCTAGATCATAACTCTGAAGCAATGGGAGTAGTAATGGAATCCTGGGATCAAGAGCAAGAGACTGCACAGTCAACCACCAGGAGCTCCAGCAGCCACCACCTCACCTGTGCCTCAGGACTCCACTGGAATTGTCTGTTGGCTTCATGCACAATGCGCCAAGAACTGCCCCACCGAGCATTAACTCCCTGGTGCCCAACGCAACCTCACAGGCACAAACATTCAAGGCAGGAGGTGTGACGTTCACAGTTCTAGCCTAAGAGCCTTGTCAGGTGAAAACTGCAAATAGCTGGGCAAAGGCTGAGCTGGATCTGCTGCCAGAGCTCTGGTTGAATGCTTGGTGATATCAATGGGTTGTGAAGCGCTGTGTAAGACATTGTCTTAGTTAGGGTTTTACTGCTGTGGACAGACACCATGACCAAGGCAACACTTATAGAGGGCAACATTTAATTGGGGCATGGCTTACAGGTTCAGAGGTTCAGTCCATTATCATCCAGTTGGGAGCATGGCAGCATCCAGGCAGGCATGGTGCAGGAAGAACTGAGAGTTCTACATCTTGTTCCAAAGGCAAACAGAAGACTGACTTCCAGACAGCTAGGACAAGGGTCTTAAAGACCACACCCACAGTGATACACTTCCTCCAACAAGACCACGTGCATTCTGACCAGGTCACAGCTCCTAAAAGTGCCACTCCCTGGACCAAGCATATTCAGACCACCACAGACGTGTTCAACACAACTCACGTCCACAGGTTGCCAAGTCCTATTATGCAATCCCACCAAATCCATTCCCCCCTCTCCATTTTCATAGATGTTTATCTGGGCTCTCGATGCCCTCTTGCACCAACCATCTGGTGTGTGTGTGTGTGTGTGTGTGTGTGTGTGTGTGTGTGTGTACATGGGCGCATGCATGTCTCTGAAGGCCTGAAGTTGACATTAGATGTTCCTCTGGCACCGGCACCATGCACATTTTTTGTTTTGAGACAGAATCTCTCACTAGTCTGGAACTCACCCAGTAAGTTCAGATGGATGGCCATTGGGTGCCGGGGACCTGATGCTATCTCTCCAGCTCTAGGATTGCAAGCAGGTTCCACCTTACCTGACCATTTCACAACGGCTCGGGAGTTTATACTCAATTCCTCATGCCTACCAATGACTTTACAGACTGAGAAATCCCCACAGCCCTCCTCCGATCAGCATTTTCAAAAGCCCAGATACCCTGATAGAATAGCTCCCAATGTTAATTCAGCCCCAATCACTCTGAATCAGAAAGTAACAATTAGATAGGCATGGCGGGTGGCACACATCTTTAATCCCAGCACTCCGGAGACAGAGGTAAGTAGAGCTCTGTGAGTTCAAGACCTGCCTGATCTATATAGCAAGTTCTAGGACAGCCAGGGCTACATAGAGAAACTTTGTCTTAGGAGAACAAAATAACAATAATAATAATATTGAAATTTAAAAACAAAAACAAAAAAACCAGTGGCTGTACCCCCACTGCCTAACCTACTAAATAACATGGCACAACCCAGAGACAGGCTGCTTTGAGCTCAGGAAAAGTGATTCTCTCTCCTAAACCAGCCTATCAAAGGGTTGGAGTCAAGAGATTAATTGTCTGTCTGACTGTCTGTCCATCTTTCCTTTCTGTGGCTACAGGGGTGAAATTGTCAAACCTCTAGAGGTGGAAAAGGAAACTTTGATGAATTTGGGTCAACTGGAGAACAGCTTCATTCTTCATATGACTTCAAAAGTATTTTAACGTTTCCAAAATATAATCTACTCTGTAACTTCAAATTGATTCGGTGATTGGTTCTACCTTGCCTGGGGAAATGCATCCCCTTACATACTTTATGAATTAAAATACTAAGCAACTTTCCATGGTGTCTTTTGAAAGCTGATGATGGATCATTGAGAAGGATTTTCATGGCAGATTTCTTGGCTCTAGCCTGGCGTATTTTATGAACACATTCGCTGACTGAGGCAGCCAGACTCTGGCTTCTGGGGAGGTTATTCTGTGCATACCACAAAGCTCATGTACCTTAATTACTTGTAATTAGTTGTATTGTAAGCTCATATCTGTTTAATTCATCCTAATTAGCCTCATCATAAACAGAATGGGCGATGGTTACAGGTTGTCTTGTTACACTGATGGGAAACATCTGGAATGGATAATTAGCTCCAACAACAAACGAACTTGGGCTGCAAGCTGCTGTAAGTAATCACTTCACCAGCCTCTCTGGGAGAAACCAGAGACTTAGAACATACTATAGGGTCAGAGTAAAGTCAAGTTGCCTCTTCTGTATAGTGCAGTAACAGTAACGAGGTAGTTTTTGTCTCTTTGATGCTTTTCCTGAATGGACAGGTCTCTGTATATAAATGTGTGTGTGTGTGCTCTTGTGTATGTGTGTGTATGTGTGTATGCATGCTCACATGGATGTAAGACCACAGGCACATGAACTCATTTATAGTTATACACAAGCATGTATTTGTGAGCGCATTTTATACATTTTTAATTGTTATATTTTATTTATGCATGTGTGTGTGCACTGTATGAATGTGTTTGTGTGTGTGTGTGTGTGTGTGTGTGTGTGTGCCTGCCATATATGTAGATCCACCAATGTGCAGATGCCCTTGGAAACCAAAAGAGAATTGTCTGATCCACCAGAATTGGAATAACAGGCAGCTAGACCTGGATCCTGGGAACTGAGGCTGGATCTTCTAGCAGGGGACCTTCTGACTACTGAGCCATCTCTTCAGATCTATTTTGTACATTTTTTTAAAAACTTCAGTCATCACCTTTATGAACACCAAACTAAACAGATAAGTCCACTAGTGCAATTAACAAGGAGTTAGAGGGGCAGACAAAATACACTAAAGAGGCATTCTTCCCACAGCCTTGGGATGAAAGGGATCGGTTTGGTTGCTTCTTCTTCATTTCTGAGAACCGTCCTTGGAGGCACAGACTTCCTTTCTGGGTAAATTTTGGCCACTAAAAGTCCACAGAGGGAAAAGACTACTTTATAATGATAAGTTCAAAATGCAGAGCACGAAGCTGGACGAAGAATGAGGTCCCTGCTACGTAAACAATCTGTGTAAAGAATTGCAAGGAAACTCGCCAAGGCGTGAGAGCACTCACTTCTGAAGAAGTGTTTCTTCAGCCATGGAAATCTTGATTACAGGGAAAAATAACTAAAAAGCCACACTGACCTGACAAAAAAACGCCATGGTTACCGCCAAGAACTATTCTTTGCCTCTGGGTGGAAAATTGGAAATTGAATTCATTTTCTTTTTACTGCAAGACTTTGGCTCAAGAAACTTCAACAGTGGAATCTGAAACCCTATTTGAAATATAAGAATTCGGAATAAGTGGCTTTGAGCTCCTGCAAAAGGTTCTTCCATTCTTTGGGTAAGAAAATCTTTGAGATTTCACGGCATAAAGATTTATAATTAATGGAGGGTTGCGGGTAAAAAACCCTCTGTGGTGGTAGCATTAATAAACTTAAAAGCATTTTATAAACTTGAAAATGTTCTTGCAAATTTAGTGGTAAGGGATATAGGTGTAAATTGCAAGCATTTTTGTTTTGTTTTACAAACTGGGGACACCAAGGCACACAAAAATTATTGTAACTATGTCATTTCTCCTGGGGAAAAAATATTGAAACAATCTATATATTCACCATCGACAGTGAGCAAATATGCCGTAAAATTCAAATGAGGGCTGGAAAGATGGCTCAGTGGTCAAGGGCCCTTGTTGCTCTTGAACGGGACCCAGGTTCAATGGCCAGCACCCACCTAAGTGATCCAAAACCATCTATAGCTCCAGTCCCAAAGAATCTGTCTCCGTCTTCTGGCCTCCACAAGTACAGCATGCATGTGGACAAAATATTCACACCATAAATATTCACGTAAAATAAATAAATAAACTTCTAAGGTAAAATGTGGTAAAAATGAATCAGAGCTGCAGAGATCAGTAAGAATAATCCTCAAACAGGCAATTTTGGTTTGGTTCTAGTTGGTTTGGCTTGGGTTCCCCACCCCCACCCCCACCCCCACCCCCCATAGGATTTTAAGTAGTCTAGCCTGACCTTGAACTCTTAATCATCCTGCCTCAGTCTCTCCAAGGGCTGGGATCACAGACATGTGCCAACACGCCCAACACCAACAGTATCCTGAATCACAAAATGCAGCTATATAATAATATAGAGAGCATATTGTCATGTTTGAAAATATCCAAACAATATGCTAAATATTGCTTTTAATATAAATCGGGAAGCTATCCATTGGGTTCCATGTGTCAATATTGGATTGTTTTTACCTACGAGAAGGAAAAAAAGCAGAGAGAACAGAGAGGAAGTCGTGTTGTTTAATTAAGCTGGGGTGTGAATATACTGTATCATTCTCTCTGGGCCTTCTCTATGTGTGAAACACTTTAAAAATATGATTATTTTGTCTCCTTACTTTGTATCAGCATATCACTCTTTGTCCTATTTATCTCTCACAAAAGCACTACCCCACCCCCATCCCCCGAAAAGCCTTGCTTTCCCAGTTTCACAGCTGAAGGTCCCAGCTCAGTCTTTTAATCACATACCAATTTCACTCACTCAGCATTTGACAGAGGAAAGCCTAGGTAGGGTTCATTTCCATCTGTATGAATTTTGCTTTTCATTGTTCGTCAAATACTTGCCAAGAAACATCTCCATAGAGGTGGGGCTTATTTGGCCTAGCAGGCAAGGTGTGCTGGCCAGAGCTTGAGGCGGCTGGATACATTGTATACACACTCGGGAAGAAGAGATGCATGAACGCTAGCGTTGAGTTCACTCACTTTTTGAGTCCGTCTAGGACGCCAGGGAATGGCGTCACCTACAGTTTAGGTAGTGCTACTACCTCCAATTAGTCTGATCTGAAAATTCCCTCATTATAAAGGCCAGAAAAATGTGTTAACATACGGGATTCTAGATCCTGCCAATCACCGTTAACCACCACACCACAGTGTAGCACCACTGTCCATGGAAAAGGCATTGGATTGCAACTGCAACTTTTGTACAGGGTACATGAAATTCTAACTTCCCTCCCTAAGTGCCTTCGAAAGACCTGACACTGTCTCTCCCAGTTTATTTGCATGTTTGCCTTCTCAACAAAGAAGAAAGAAAACCTCGTGCCTCAGCCACTTCCTGCCTGACTCATTGTTCCTATCAAGCCCCGGCAGCACCCACTCTTCCAAGGAACGGGGTCATTGCTGTGTGTCTGTTCAGGAAGTGGCTGCTTCTACAGATGGCCACAGCCTTCCTGCTTCAGTCAAGGCTTTTGAATCACACTGCTCCCTGTCTGTGGTTTTGAATGTTTTTTGTTTGTTTGGTGGGGAGGAGTGAGTAACTGGCCTTGAATGGGGCTGTAGGGGAGAATGTAGACAGTGTGACACAGATCCACGCTGGACTCATGATCTCAGCCTGAATCGTATTGTACTTTGAAAGACAGCAGAGTTCAGGCAGATGAAACTACGGAGACAAACGGTTTATAAATTCTTATTTTCCCCCAACACTTTGACCAGCGCTTTCCTAAGCCAGAGAGAACAGAGATAGATTGTATTGCTACAACAATCTGTGATACAAGGCTGCCTACAGAACCGGGAGGCCTGGTCTCACATTTAAGTCTTCTAACCTGGGTTCAGTGTGCTCGGAAGCTCCGTAAAATCACGTCTCCGTGCGCACTTGTAGGAAGGATGCCTATCGCATCACAACCCACTAGGCTGGTGACAGCGCTCTTGGATCCGCCCCCTACAGCTCAGTGAGTGTGGAGATGGTCATCTGAAAAAAGAACCCAGGCATCTCTCACATTGACAGCTGGAGAAAATCTTTGTGGTGTGCCAGGAACCAGGCAGGTCCCACCTTCTGCTACGAAAGACCCAATGACAAAAATCAGCCTTCACATTCACGTGGCCTTTGGAGATCAAAGTTCAAAGTAAGGGGAAAGGGACGTATTGTGGCTATTCTGTCAGTACATGGAATGGCTCCTGGAACATCCTGGGGGGGGGGGGGTCCCTGGTGCAACCCTAGAGTCCTATTCTTCACAGTCTCAGGCTGCTCTAGGAGGTTCAACAGTCCTTAGGTCTCACACTTATCAGGTGTCGTGCTTCACGGGACAAGAAAGTACTCTGTCATAAACACTACTATCGCTGTCTTTTCTTGGGGACCTAGGAGGTGGTAGAATTCAGCATTTTTTTTAACTTGCAAATCTTTGTGTACATGTGTGTGTGTGCGTGCATGTGTTTGTGGAGGGGGATATGTGTGTGACTATGAGTGCATGTGAAAGCCAGAAGACCTTGAATATCATACACAGTTTCTTAGGGTTTTTTTCCCCCACTTTGAGACAAGCCTTCTCATTGGCCTAGAACTTGACAAATAGGCTGGGATGGCCCCACAGCAAGCCTCAGATATCCACAAATGCAGTGCATTGTGTTATAGAAGGACATTTTTCAAACAAGTATGCATGAGGAAGAGCATAGGTCATATCCCCTCCCCCTTCCCATTAGTCTCCTCTAAGAAACTTAACTGTAAAGACAGGGAACAGATGGCTCATCGGTTAAAAGCAGGCACTGCTCTTGCAGAAGGCTGGAGTCTACTTCCCAGCACCAACATAAGGCAGCTCATACATCCCTGTAACTCTGCTTCGGAGGATCTGATGTCCTCTTGAACCTCCACAGACTGATTTGCGTAACTCCCCACCCCCACACCCCGACCCCCACCCCCGCTGCTATACACACACACACACACACACACACACACACACACACACACACACTATCATCATCAAAACAAAAGTAATAAATCTGGGCTGGAGAGATGGCTCAGTGGTTAAGAGCACCGACTATTCTTCCAGAGGTTCTGAGTTCAATTCCCATCAACCACATGGTGGCTCACAACCTTCTGTAATGGGATCGGATGCCCTCTTTTGGTGTGTCTGAAGACAGCTACAATGTACTGATATTAATATATCTTAAAAAAATAAAAAGTAGCCGGGCAGTGGTGGCGCACACCTTTAATCCCAGCACTTGGGAGGCAGAGGCAGGCGAATTTCTGAGTTCGAGGCCAGCCTAGTGTACAGACTGAGTTCCAGGACAGCAAGGACTACACAGAGAAACCCTGTCTCAACAAAAACCTTATAAAAAAAAGGTAATAAATCTGTAAAAACAAATAGTGCCTGAATTAAACATGTTGTTATATGTGATGAGGAAGCATGTGTTTCCCTAGCGACATGCTTGATAGCATGTTCAGGGATGGAGACGTGGGTAAAGTGTGCCTCATCTTAGCTCACTTCAATTCTGATCTTCATGTCTCACACTGCAGAGCTGGATAGAAGGAGAACATTATCGGAAACAACAAACTGTCTTACTGACCAGTCCCATACGTCAACATGAAAACACCGTCTAAGGAGTTCTCTTAGTAAATGCTCATCTTCCAATCTCTCAGTCACCTCAGACTAACTGAAAAGGCCACAACCTCTAATTTTTAAATGTTTTTTTTTTTGGGGGGGGTGCAGGGTGCACACATGTAAAATGCAGGAGTCTCTAGAGTCCAGAAGAGGGTGTGAGGTTCCCTGCAGCTGAAGTTACCGAGGGCTGTGAGTCACCTGACATGATGCTAAGCACCGAACTCAGATTCTCTCCAAGGGCAGCAAGTGCTCATAACCACTGAGCCAAGCTTCTGCCCTTCACTATGTATTTTTAACACATTTACTCTTATGATTTCTGAAAGTCTTCATCTGAACAATTACTTCACAGGCTAGAAAGTTCTGTTTCTGGGGCTGGGGATGTAGTTCAACTGGTAGAATGAGAGACGCTGAGTAGCTGGGGGCATGGCTCAGTTGGTGGAATATTTGCCTAGTATGCCCAAAGCCCTGGGCTCCACCTCCAGTACTGTATAAACCAGGCATTGTGCAAAACTGTACCTAGAGATGTACGTTGTAATCCCAGCACTGGGGCAGGAGGAGGTGTTGGGTGGGGGGGAGAATGGTTGGGGCAGAAGGATCTAATTTTCAAGACCATCTTCAACTATATATTAAATTCTAATGCTAGCCTGGACTACATGTGACCCAGATCTCGGGTAGGGGGCGGGGATTATGAGATGTTTCAGCAGATGGAAAGTATATGCTACCAATCTGGGTAACCTGACTCTATCTTCAGAGTCTACACAGTGCAAAGAGTTCCCAAATGTGATCCTTGGCTGTCACATATGCACATGGTATGTATATCTACATATATGTATAGGAAGGAAAGAAGGAAGGAAGGAAGGAAGGAAGGAAGGAAGGAAGGAAGGAAGGAAGGAAGGAAGGAAGAAAGGGAAGGAAGGAAGGGAAATAAAGGTTTGTTTTGAAGTTTAAGTATTCAGACACCATTTTTTTTCCTTAAAGGTTTGCTTGTCTGCTTAACTTGTATGTGAGTACACACGTTTGTGCAAAAGCACACAAACACAGAGGCCAGGAGAGGTGTCAGGCATCTTCTCTACCATTCTCTGCCTGCTTCCATTCAGACCTAGTAAATCCATTATTTTTTTAAAGATCACAAAACATTGGACCTACAAACTGGCTCAGAGGATAAAGGTGCTTGGTGCCAAGCCCAGTGCCCTGCAATAGGTTTCTGGAACCGACTCTGCAAAGAGGATGAATCTCTGCAGGTTGTCCTCTGATCTCCACATGTGCAGTATACAGCACATGACTGCCATGCCCATGAGAGGGGGGAGGGAGGGAGGGAGGGAGGGAGGGAGGGAGGGAGGGAGGGAGGAAGGAAGGAAGGAAGGAAGGAAGGAAGGAAGGAAGGAAGGAAGGAAGGAAGGAAGGAAGAGAACTTCACAAAAGCATCCCTGTAGGAATGATGCTTTTATTTCTAAACAACAGATTCTTTCCTCTTCAATATCCAACTGAGCATCTGCTGGTGGGGGAATAAAAAGCAAACCGGATGATGACACCCATTAACAAGGAAGACTAAAATTTTCCTTTCAAGAATAAAGATGAACTTTGAAGAGTACAGAGCCTAGCTTGACTCTCAACTGCCAAACACTAGAGAAATTGCATTTTCTCTAAAATTCCTCCTCATAGAATGTGTGTGTGTGTGTGTGTGTGTGTGTGTGTGTGTGTCTCCAAGACACTGGAGAGGTATCTATGATGCTCCCATGATCCTGCTTGCAAGGAGGTTCACCAGCATGAGTTCCTGTTGCACTTACCCCACACTGACTCTAGTTACCCCAGTCCTTTGGACCCATGGCTGCTACTTGGCAGGCATTGGTTTATAACCTTCAGAGTTCTGAAAGTACAGACTGGACCCAAAGTTCACATCCCATCAATAAGTAAAGGCCATCCTGTAGGTTGCCATATATATATATATATATATATATATATATATATATATATATATATATATATATATACTGGTCCCTTGGGAGACAAAGCATCCTTCCTCTGTAGCTACAGGGCATTTGAGTCCAATGGTGCTACTCCCTTTTCCTCCTTTCTACCCACTGAGCCTCTCACTTCCTCTTCTTCACTTGTGACTTTGCACATGGAGCAAATGAACCAGCTATTTCTGCATTATGATTATTTTGCCCAGATCACCTAGAAATTTTCTATCTGGTCCAGTCAAGTTTATCACTACTGTATGATACTCTACGTGATCCTCATCGTCATCCTTAGGACCAGGATTATAGTATACTCCCTATGTTCTGGCCTCTTGATGGGTCTTTTCTATCAGTCAAGCTGTAGGGAACAGAAGACCATAAGTGCCAATTAAGAATTAGACATCATGGCACTGATGTGGATATCCAAAATGAGTCATCCAAAAGATGGCTAACACTGGATATCTAAAGAAGCCAGAGTAAGCAGTGATGTAATCTACTCTAATACTGTTTCCAATAAACTGCCATGTTTGAGTGGGTTGTGTATAAATCTGCCCTTGAAGTCAGAGAGGTGTTGCGGGAAATATTGAAAAAAGAATCCACGCTATTGAGAGCAAGGCACCAGCGGGCTGACTGGCCAGTCACTGATGGGCCAGCCTGTTCTCATCTCGTGGAGACTCTCGGACTCAGTGCTCTAAAATCTCTCCCCAAGTTCCCACTGGTGGGTTGCTACCACACCAGCTCCCTGCTTCAAAACTCCCACGGCCTTTTGGGATGCACATCTGGCAAACTCATGCTTTGCCATATCGTACCTTTCTCTCAGGAACCCAGTCAAGCTGCTTCGTGCAGGAAAACACCACACAAACTTAGTTCAGAAACAATGGTATGCCGGGCGGTGGTGGCGCACACCTTTAATCTCAGCACTTGGGAGGCAGAGGCAGGTGGATTTCTGAGTTCGAGGCCAGCCTGGTCTACAAAGTGAGCTCCAGGACAGCCAGAGCTACATAGAGAAACCCTGTCTCGAAAAACAAAAAAAGAAAGAAAGAAAGAAAGAAAGAAAGAAAGAAAGAAAGAAAGAAAGAAAGAAAGAAAGGAAGGTAACTCAATCAGTGGGTGCAACAACTAGAATCCTAATCTTGTAAACCGTAATAAATCTAAATCTAAATCCTGGCCCATTCACTATCTAAACTGGGAGACACTGGTAGCTACATCTTGTTCTCTCGCTATCCCCATCTAAAAACCCCTATCTCTCCTCTGCCTACTCTCTTCCTCTATCCAACCCGGAAGTCCTGCCTATTCTCCCAGTAATTGGCTCCTTTATTCATTTGGGGACAGTTCACAGGAAGTCACCTGAGTATGTGACTCATTCCTCTGGTCCAGACAACCCCTCCTGGGAAAAAGGGAATTAACATCAAAATACAAGCAGCACCAGGACCATCCATCCCACAACAGAGAGGGTCATCTTTTGCCTTCTTCATTCGACCTGTGTGCCAGTCTATATGTGAATACATGCCTGCCTGTGTGCAGCCTGTATGCACTGATGTGGGCCTGGGTATCTTCCAGGTCGATGATGATGAAAGGGATACCTAACTGTGTCAAAGATGGGATGCTATCCATTTTGTCCACAACTTGAACTACCTTCTCTCATGCTTTGGGACAGATGTCTTGGCACTGAGGGAAGCCAGAGGAAATCAGTACTCACTGACACAAGCAGATCTTGCTGTTTTAAGATCCCCAATGTGAACAGAGATGGAAAGTAGTCCCTCGGGTGAGGGGAAAAAAACGTCCTTTTCTGAGACTTCGCTGCTGTTCTTCCCCAACCTCTCCGCCTCTTCTTTCCTTTCTTGATTGGATCTTGGTTTTAGAGACAAGATCTCATGTAGACCAGGCTGACTTCAAACTGGCTATAAAACCAAGGATGACCTTGAACTCCCAACTGTCTTGTTTTTACCCTTCTGGAATTATGGGCATGTGCCAATGCCACCATGTCTGGTTTTATTCCGAGGATGAAGCACATGACTATTGTGAGGTGCTGAGCAAACACTCTAACCTACTGAGCTGACCACACTGGACACCTCTGTGGTGGGGAATTCCCCTCCCTATCATAATTGGTCTCTGTTCTACAGACTATTATCTTTTAAGTAATTTAATTATTTTTTATATATACATTGGTGTTTTGCCTGCATGTATGTCTGTGTGAAGGTTTCAGATCTTCTAGAACAGGACTTATAGACACTTGTGAGCTGCCATCTGGGTGCTAGGAATTGAACCAGGGTCCTCTGAGGAGCGAATCCAGCACTTGACTGTGATCAGCTCCAGAGACAGAGAAAGTTTTCTTCTCCTCTGTGGCCATGTGCCTGGTTCCAAAGGCAAGGTTAAAGATGTAGATATCCCAGGAAGGCACACTGAGCAGTTGCTAAACCTTTGCTTTAAAAGCTTTAAGTCTTTGCTTTAAAGTCTTAGCAACAAGGACGTTATCTTAGTTAAGGTTTCATTGCTGTGAACAGACACCATGACCAAGGCAACTCTTATAAAGGACAACATTTAACTGGGGCTGGCTTACAGGTTCAGAGGTTCAGTCCATTATCATCATGGCAGGATGCATGGCAGTGTCCAGGCAGGCATGGTACCGGAGGAGCAGAGATTTCTACTTCTTCATCCACAGACAGCAGAAGGCACCTGTCTTCCTCAAGCAGCTAGGAGTAGACTTTGATTCCACACTGGGCAGAACTTAGGTATAGGCTCACCTCAAAGCCCACAGTGTAACACTTCCTCCAAAAAGGCCACACTTACTCAGACAAAGCCATACCTCCTGATAGTGTCATTCCCTGTGAGACAAGCATTCAAACACACGAGTCTGTGGAGGCCAAACCTACTGAAATCACCACAGACACTTCAAGAAAAGAAGGAAGATTTACCAAAAGACAGGTAGATATGAGGGTGGTTTTTAGAAACCAAAGAACCCAATGACTAGACCAAAACAGTAGGAAACCATTAGCCACACCCAGGACCTGAGAGCTGAATCTATCACGAAAAATGCACCAAACCCAAGCCATTTCCAAAGTGGCAGATTAAAAACAGAACATGCCCCCAGCCTCTGCTGGCCAGACTCGAATGGAGGAGAGCCAGCAGTTAAGACAGTATTAGAAATGTCAGCCTCTGGCACAACCCTGGGCTGGAGAGAACAGTGGATGGTAAGGGAGGCCAAGACCAGTACCACAAACCTGGAACCACCAACCCCAGTGAGGGATGCTGGAACCACCAACCCCGCTGAGGGATGCTGCCCTGGAACCACCAACCCCGCTGAGGGATGCTGCCCTGGAACCACCAACCCCGCTGAGGGATGCTGCCCTGCTTCCCCAAGCCAGTCCTTGTCCATGTCAGAGACAGAATCCTCCTCATGCTTGGGGAATATGGGCTACTCTCTCTACTAGCTCTGACATTTGAACAAAACTAATTGTTTCCCATGTCCACTGGGAATTACTTGTGCTTGAACAAATTCATTTTATCTGTGAAACCAGAAAAGATGGACTTTTTTTTCTTCATCTCTTTTTTTTCATTTTTGAAATTTACCTACTCTAGAGAAAGAAAGAAAGAAAGAAAGAAAGAAAGAAAGAAAGAGAGAGAGAGAGAGAGAGAGAGAGAGAGAGAGAGAAAGGAAGGAAGGAAGGAAGGAAGGAAGGAAGAAAGAAAGAAAGAAAGAAAGAAAGAAAGAAAGAAAGAAAGAAAGAAAGAAAGAAAGAAAGTCTTTCAGAATCATTTGCCTAGGAGAATATTTGCTTAAAAACATGAATTCTTTTAAGGGTGTCATCAAAGTTGTATCGAGTACTCAGATGTTTTCAGATCAATACCACAAACATTTATTGAGCAACGAGTTGATTGCAAGGCATTGTGGGAAGTTCAAAGATCAGTTACAGATGGTGTCTAGCCCTCCCCCCAGGGATGGTAAGACATCTGTCCAAAGACAGACTATGACATATGTTCTCATAAAGATTACTTGGTAGTCTGAGATAGCCTCGAGGGACTGAAGATGAACAGAACTTTGATCAATGGGAATTTAGAGGAACGAAGAAGGTTACTTCATGCTGTGGTCTAAATATTTCCCCTTCAAAACGTAAATTGCTATTTAATTAGCACTATGACAGTTTTAGAAAAATGCGGTGGCTAGTTTAATGTCAATTTGACACAAGCTAGATTCCCTGAAGAAGAGGAAGCCTCAACTGAGAAAATACCTCCATAAGATTGAACTGTAGGGAAGCCTATAGGGTATTTTCTTAATTAGTTATTGATGTTAGCAGGCCCATTGTGAGTGAACCCATCCCTGGGCAGTGGTCCTGAGTTCTAAGAAAGCAGGATGAGCAATCCAGGAAGCAGCACTCTTCTATGGCCTCTGCATCCGCTCCTGGCCCTAAGTTCCTGACCTGTCTGAGTTCCAGTCCTGACTTCCTTCAGGGATGAACAGCGCTGTGGACAAGCAAAGCCAAGTGAACCCTTTTCTTCCCTAAGTTGCTTTGGTCATGATGCTGCATCACTGCCATGGTAACCCTAACTAGGACAAAAGAGGAGCCTTTGAGGGATGATTGGTCCATGAGGACCCTGACGACAGAGCAAGAGGATCCTCAACACAAACTGGCACCTTGATCTTGGATTTCTCCATTCTATAGAACTTTGAGATAATAAATTTTGGTTATTTACAAGTTATTCATCCATGGTGTTATGTGTTGACTGTACAAATTGACTAACACTTCAAACACAGGTGATATCACTTTGGCAAACTGCTTTCTCAGATCAAGAATTTGTAAACTTGGTTTCTTTAGCAGTAGGTTCAGATGCAAAAATTAGTTCATTTATTAATTAAAAGATGGTGAATATTAAGTTAGGGCTGTGGCAGTATCTATCTATCTATCTATCTATCTATCTATCTATCTATCTCAAATTAATAAGAAATGAGCATGCCTCCCCATCAGAACTGCAATCTCAGCTCAGACCCAGCATTCCCTGCCTAAAATGTTCCCCATGCCAAAGGTCTATAATTCAGAAACAGTTCTGAGCTTGTTTAAAACTTCTGGGAAAAAAAAATCTCTCCAGAAAGAATTTTGCCATTGTGCTAAGAAAGAGGAAATTGGGAAGTTCCATTTATTTCAGCTTCTACTTGGCTCGGCTCCGCTCCAAAGGGCAAAATTGCAAAAATAGACAAGAGTGAGAATTGAATTTTCCATGATGGTTTTCAATCCTGTCATAAGAATTTATGGGAAGAATAAAAAATATGAAAGCCAAAAGGAACATTTAGGAGGATGGAGTCTCTTTATTTCCAAACGATATGGCCTTTTAAAAGATGTTACCAAATGCAATACCAAACACAAGGGAATGAAAGTGGGATTTTAAACATTTCTCTTCAATCTTCAATATTATGATTCCAGGGCGTACCCACAAGCCTGGCCCCATCTGAATGGTATCAGTTGGTATAGTGCATAACCAGGCATATACAAATCTACTTCACCCCCTCTTAGCTAACAAGAAAACTGAGACTCGGAGAGGAAGCTTGTATAAGCTTACTCAGCTAGTCAGCTGCTAGGATTGACAGACCAAATACAAAAGCCCAAATGAAGTTGAATTCATCTAGTATATAACACACAAAATTCTAGAATAAGCATTTTCCACACAGTATTTAGCAAATGCTGATACTAAAAGGTGTTTGTGATGGTTTGTACATGCTCAGCCCAGGGAGTGGCACTATTAGAAGGTGTGGCCCTGTTGGAGCAGGTGGGTCACTGTGGGAATGGACAATGAGACCCTCATCCCAGCTGCCTGGAAGCCAGTATTCTGCTAGCAGCCTTCAGATGAAGATGTAGAACTCTCAGCTCCTCCTACACCATGTCTGCCTGGATGCTGCTGTGCTCCCACCTTGATGACAATGAGCTGAATTTCTGAACCTGTAAGCCAGCCCCAGTTAAATGTTGCCCTTTATAAGACTTGCCTTGGTCATGGTGTCTGTCCACGGCAGTAAAACCCTAACTAAGATAGAGCTTATGTGTTCTTTGAAATCCAGACTCAGCTGGGTAATCTGTATTTTGACCTACTAAATCTGGGATGTCATAGCTAGCAACGGACAGACTGAAAGAACAACTAAATAATAGCATCAGTGAGCTCCGGAGGTCATGAATTTAGCAGTATGTTCTCCTGATGGTAAATAATGACATTAGTTCATTGAGCACTAATAAACAGTTTATTGTGCCCTTAGTACAGGTGATCTCCCTCAACCCTTACAAATTGTGAGGATTAATATTTATTGTCAAGTCCAGGAAAACTAGAGCTGTATAAGAGAAGATGCTCTAGGCATACCTGTGGGAGATTATCTTAATTAGGTCACTTGAGTTGGAGAGACTTCCCAAAACAGATAGTATTACTCCCCCAGGCTGAATGAAAATGAAACAGGGAGACCAGATTTATTGGCATACATCTTTAATCACAATACCCAGGAGGCAGAGGCAGTTGGATCTCTGAGTTTGAAGATAGTGCGATCAACATAGAGAGTTCCACTCAGGGCATGGCTATATATAGTGAGACCCTTGAGTATTAGGGTTTCATGGCTATGAAGAGACACCATGACCAAAAGGAGCTTGGCCAAGCCACATTCCTCATCTGTGCCCTGGCCATTCTGTAGATGACAGCAACACTGGTGGGTAGAGATACACATATTAATGATATGGCAGTAATATTCCTACTCTAAAATAACAGGGCTGGGATGTTGGTCAGCTGGTATAATTCTTACCTTGCACACACAAAAACCCCTACCTTCAATCCCTAGCACCACAGGAACACTTTGCGTAGTAGCAAACACCTGAAATCAAAACACTCAAGAGGAAGAGGCAGGAAGAGCAAAGCTTCAAGATCTTTGTGTTTTGGTATTCTCTTGCTGGAGACAGATGCCAGATAAAAGCAACTTAAGAAATGATTTGTGTATCTTGACTGACAGTTTGGGGGATACAGTCTATCCAGGCAGGGAAAGCAAGGCATCTGGAGCATGAGACAGCTGGTTACATTGTATCCACAGTCAGGAAGCAGAGAGACATGAATGCTGGTGCTCAACTCACTTTTTCCTTTTTAAGTCCAAGACACCTCCCACCCACCCAGCTTAGGGGATGGTGCTGCCCACATTTACAGTAGTTCTTCTGGCCTCAGTTAACCCAATCTAAAAGACAAAAACTTCCTCTCAGTCAAGCCCAGAGATTTATTTCCATGTTGACTTCAAATCCTACCAAGTTGACCATGAAAACCACCAAACAGCCTCCGCTACTTAGGGAGCTGGAGGCCAACCTGAATCATGTGAAATCCTATTTAAAAAATGGAAACAAGAGGGCTGCAGAGCCGGCTTGGTGGTTAAGAGCACTGGCTGCTCTTTCTGAGGTCCTGAGTTCAACTCCCAGCGACCACCAGGTGGCTCATGACCATCTGTAAAGGAATCTATTGCCCTTTTCTGGCATGCAGGTGTACATGTAGCAGAACACTCATATACATACATACATACATACATACATACATACATACATACATACATATTTGAAAACAAATAACAATGATGTAATAATAACAGAAACGGTAACTTACATCACTTCTCTGCCTCTAGTGGGCCAGGCGCTCAAGCTTTTGCCAAAATAGGTATTAACTTTTAAACTACAAAAATCCTCCCATGCCTACTGGCAAATATCCAAGCCTCTTTGCTCCCTTAGGGATCCTTAATGTCTTCTTCTAGAGGCTCCCGTGTGTCCTGCCTGGGAGAGCTAACAGTAAAAAGAAAGACCCTTTAGAACTCCCTTCCAGTATTATAATCTGTGCCTCTTCTACTCTTTTAGTGACTCTACTAAATAGTTTGAAAATTGCCTCAATGTCATACACTAAGCTATTTTATAAGTAATTATTATGTTACTCCTGCATTCTGGGAGAAAAGACTAAAAATCAAAACTGCGGGAGACTTTACCAAGGGCTCTTCTCGTAGTGGTTCTCAACCTGTGGGTCGCGACCCCTGTGGAATTTAAAGAGGGGGAAAAATATGGCCCTTTCCCAGGGTCGCATACTAGATAACCTGCATATCGCACATTTACATTATGATTCATAATAGTAGCAAAATTACAGTTATGAAGTGGCAACAGAAATAATTTTATGGGAGGAAGGGATGACCACAAAATTAGGAAACCAGATTAAAGAGTTACAGCGGTAGGAAGGTTGAGAACCAATCATTGGTCTAGCATCAGTTCCTTTGGTCCTTTGCAAAGGTAGATTTTTACATGAGAGAATGTGGGACCTACGTCTGAATAAGCTGGCCACACTAGACAAATCAACATGAGAAGTAGGATCGTCGGAAACTTCCTGTTTGAATACCTCAGAGAAGTGTATTAAAAATATCAAGCCTGACTGGTGGTGGTGGTGGTGGTGGCGGCGGCGGCGGCGGCGCACGCCTTTAATTCCCCAGAATCGGGAGGCAGAGCCAGATAGATCTCGTGCATTTGAGGCCAGCCTGGTCTACAAGAGTGAGTTCCGGGACAGCCTGAGCTACACAGAGAAACTGTCTCAAAAAAGCAAAACTAAGCAAAGCGTGCCAGGCCCTTCCATGGCTGATCCATGCAGATGGCTGAACTTCTACAGAGAGCAGCATTTGAGTGTTGGCATTTAGAGGAGACTGCTGTGTCCTCATCCTGCCCGGGAAACTCAGCTCCTTAACTTCCAACTGCTCCCATCCCAGATGCCAAAACAAAAGTAACCCGGCTAAGCCATCTGTTCCCAAGATGCCCTCGGAGCAAGTTGTCAACCTCCTCCTTCGCCTCTCACCCTCCCAGCTGAAAGCTAAGAGAAAAAAAAAAAAAAAACCAGAAAGCTGAAGAGGTTTATTAGTCTTCTGGTCACAAAAGCAGGGTCAGAAAACAGGATTCCNAACTGTTTAATTGAGAATTCAGGGGGCTAAAGGGCTGGGGAAATGGCTCAGTGGTTCAGAGCACTGGCTGTTCTTTCAGAGGACCTGGGTTCGATTCCCAGTACCTATACGGCGGTTCACACTTGTCTGTAAGTGTAGCTCCAAGGGATCCAACGCTGTCGCAGACATACATGCAAGCAAAACACCAGTGTATATAAAATAAATAAATCATTTTTTTAAAAGAAGAATTTAGGAAAAGTACAACTAAAGCCTAATGAAAGTAAGGAAAGGGGGCTGGAGAGATGGCTCAGTGGTTAAGAGCACTGGCTGTTCTTCCGGAGGACCTGGGTTCAATTCCCAGCACCTACATGGCCACTCACATCTGTCTGTAGCTCCAGTTATACACTGTCTTCTGGCCTCCGGGGGCACCGCACATGTATGGTGCCCTGACATACAGTATAATAATAATGAAATTTTTTAATGTTAGAAAAGATAAAATAAATAAGGGTAGAAGTTAAGGAAGTTTTAAAATAGTTTAATAATAAACCTGGAAGCTGTTTTTACAGAGGTATATAAATGGGAGTTGGACTCCTCCATGGACACATGGTCTTTTTCACCCCTTCAATGGATCAATATAGAAAATGCTCAGTGGAGGGGCACCTGGGGTCTCAGAGAGCATGGGGTCATATATTGGAGAAGCTTGAGGATATTATCAGAAGTTTGTGTTTGATGAAGAAGAGAGAGAGATTCTCTTTGGTGATATAACTGCTGATAAGGGGCCACGCTCCTGTAAACAACCACGAAGAAACTCATTTAATAATTAAAAAGAGAAGAGGAGACAGGATGGGTGGGGTATGGGGTGGGGGGGGCGGGTTAAACCACCTGCCATTAAGTTCTACCCTAGAACCTCACATGGTCAAAGAGAGAACTGACTCCGGTAAATTGTCCTCTGGCCGCCACGGGTGCTCCGTGGTGCCCACACCCTCACACTAAAATAAATAAATGTTTTTTTTAAAAAATCATCTAAGGACATGAAGGTAAAGGGAGTTGGGAAAAGGGGGATCAGAGATCAGTAGAGTGTGAGTGGGGATGAAAGAGAAGACAGGTGATAAGATCAAACTATATCATATACGTGTATGCACGTGTCAAAAGGAACTCATCTCTATGCAAGGTTAATATATACATTAAAAAAATTTACAGCCAGGCGTTAATCCCAGCACTTGGGAGGCAGAGGCAGGTGGATTTCTGAGTTCAAGACCAGCCTGGTCTACAGAGTGAGTTCCAGGACAGCCAGGACTATACAGAGAAACCCTGTCTCGAAAAACCAAGAAGAAAAAAAAATTTTTACAAAGGGCTCTTTAGGCCACAGTAGCATTTCGGAGGCCTCCGAAAGGTGATGGGAAAGATGCAGCTTTTCATCCTTGCTTTTTTAGATGTTGATATCTGTACAACAAGTAAATAACCAGGAGGCTGTTCATCAGAATGTGAGCCGTATCTATCTCTGGCGGATATTCAGAGATGCTTTTCTTTCCTCTTTGTACTGCGATACATTTCCTGAATTGTTTACGATCAGTATTTTTCATTTGTATAGTCAGAATAAAAAGAAAAACCTCTAAAAGCCCTTTTCATCTTTCTGTCCCCATCACGACTGAATATGAGATATATTAATGCACAAAAGAGTTGCATAAAACATGCAAAGCAAGCCGGAGCTACATCTGCTTAAGGGAATGTAAGCGCCACACGTCTCGTGCCACAATCAATGCTGGGGAAAAAAAAAAAAAAAAGCAGATTCTGTGAAGTTACTCCTGTTCTCCTATCCGATTGTGACCAGCAGATCGTTATTCTCATTCCAGGGCAGTCCTACCCCAGTAAGTGGGTGCGTTCAGCAGCGTGAAGAGCCAAACGGGAGATCCAAGGTCCCAATTAAAGGCAGGGGAAGCATGCTCCAAAGGCAGTTCTGTCTGGGAAGCTTGACAAAGTTCTGTAGTTTCAGTTCAGTCGCAAACTGGCAGTCCCCCGAACTGAGTTTGGCCCATAGAAAAATATGTTGTTTGGTCTGTACTTGGTTTCTGTAGAATTCTTTTAGAAGCTTGGATTTGAGCGTTGAGATCTGGGGAGGACTATGCTGGCTGCAGCAGGTACATGCTTTGCATATTGGAATTCATTAATCCTCTACAGAACATTTGTCAGGAGCCTACAATATGCCAAGCACTCTTTTTAAGAACTTCGTGTGCACCAACTCACAAAATGCTCTAACAGCCCAGCCTCCACATTGTCTGAGAGAATACCAAAGCGGAAAGCATCCAGGATAGTTTTCCTCACTGGGATCCTGTAATCAAGGGCGTGGAGATCACTCGGTCAATCAACTGCCTACCATACAAGCCTGAGGGCCTGGGTTCGGATCCCCAGAACTCTTGTAAAAGCTGAGCGTGGTGGTCAGCACTCTGGAGGCAGCGGGACCTGGGGGGAATGGAGCCAAAGAATGAGGCAGACTAAAGTCTCATGCAACAGCCAACTTTACTTAGAGCATCAGACAGTTTATGCT
>LR750050.1:49181-150044 GCA_902729485.2 Mus minutoides
TTAATGGATGCCATGGGAATCTAGACACCACAGAAGCACTGGTTTATTAAGAGGGGAATGAAACTCAATGCAAGGATGTGTCATTAAGTTGCTAGGTAACAGTGGGCAAGCCACTCAACCTCCCTGACCATCAATTTCCTTCTATGAAATTAGAACAATGGATAAATAAAACCATCTGAGGTCTCTTGAGCATGCTGTCTACGGGTCTGTTCTCTTGTCTTTTCTTTCAATGGCCTCTCTTTTTTGTTTTATGTTGTTTTGTTTCATGTTTTGGTTGGTTGGGTTGGGTTGGGTTTTGTTTCCCTTTACCAAACAGGCCAGTGAGAATCCAAATTGAAAGATGCATGCATGAGTTTTTTTGTTGTGGTTGGAAATTTTAGGTTAGTTGGTTGATTTTGGTTTTGGTTTAGGGTTTGTTTGGGTGTTGGTTGGTTGGTTGGTTGATTGGTTGGTTGGTTTTGGTTTTTGGAGACAGGGTTTCTCTGTGAAGCCTTGGCTATCCTGAAACTCACTCTGTAGACCAGGCTAGCCTTGACCTCAGAGATCTGCCTACTGCCTCTCTGATGCTAGGAAGAAAGGCATGTGCCACATGCCTGGCTGAGATGTATTTTATGCATCTTCCATTTCTGTGGCAGTCATTCCACCTCAGCCAGCAAGTCCTTGCCCTTCATCTCTGATGTTCTCCATTGAATGCAGAGAAAAACTCTGCTCGCTCACTCTCACTTTGCTGACTTGTGCACATCATTTTGGTCCATAAAGATTTCAAGATTCTCTAATTTCAGCTGGACATGGTAGCGCATGCCTTTAATCCCAGCACTCAGGAGGTAGACACAGGTGTATCTGAGTTCAAGGTTAGCCTAGTCTACAGAGTGAGTTCCAGGACAGCCAGGGCTACATGGAGAAACCCTGTCTTAAGGAGGTGAAAAAAAAAAGAATGTCTAATATCATTCCTAAAAGAATTCAAATTTTTTTTGTACATATTCTGTGTGTGCACGCGTAGTCTTATTTTAAGACCAAGTCTTTTCCAAAAGAATGAGAAAGAAAAGAAAATGAAATAAAGCCAAGCCTAACAATGGTTTCCCGGGTTTCTTTTCTCTTCTGAAGCATGACACGAAGGAGGCTTCACACATGAGGACAAGATGTGGATGATGTCCAGCCAACTGCTGCCCTCCCCCTCCAGGATGATAGGTCCATCACAGAAATACACCCCAGAGCTGTTCTCTCTTGGGACAGCTCAGCTAAGGATACTCCAGCTTCTGCTTCAGTCATCTCCTTTGGAAAACCACATGCATCCCACCCACAACAGCTAGAGCACAGAATCCAGAGGAGCAGAGTGGCAAGGAAGAAACCACAGGGATGAAAGTCATCTTTCTTCACTGTAAGCCTAAGAAGGAAGCTCTGAGTGTCCATCAATAGGAAGAAATTCTATTCCTCTGCATGTTAAAAATGAAACAGACCAGAACAGAACAGAATCGAGCAGTTCTATAGCGCTAGCTTTCTTCAGTTGGGAGTGCACCGTCTCTGTAGAACTCTCTCCCTGGCATGACTTCAATCCCTGGCCGGCCAGGTCAGCAGCACATAGGATTGGAGTCAGCCTGACAGATCCGCATGTCGATCTGGGATTGTCTTCAGATAAATGGGGTTTGTGTTTTATGAAACTTTAAAAATGTAAAGACCTCAGAGTCTTAGGAGTATCCATTATATCAACATCTAGATTTTGTATAAAAGATCTTAAACTTGTTTCCTAATACTTTTTTACATTTACTAAGTATATGTGTATATAGGCATGTGTATGTGTAGGTACGTGTGTATATATACATGCAAATGCACATACGGACCAGTGCATGTCATAGCACAGATGTGGAAGTCAGAAAACAGCTTATGGGAGTTGGGTCTTTCATTCTACTATGTGGGTCCTGGAAAGCAAGCTCACTGCTGAGCCATTTCACACACCTTTAAAAGGGCTAGGGACCTCATGCAGCCCATGCTATCTGCAGACTTCCTAGTAGCTGAGGATGACCTTAAACTTCCAATCTCTTGCCCTTAACTCCTAAGTGCTGGGATTACAGGTCTATGCCAACATGCCTGATCTACACAGGGATGATCAAACTTGAGGTTTCATGAAAGCTAAGGAAACATGGTCCCCACTGAGCCACATCCCTCGACCTTCTAACGATATTTCAAACAGCATTGACTATAAAGCCAGGTCTATAGGAAGGGCAATGTGCACGAAGCAGGATCTGAGCCAAACTGAGACCCAGAGGCAAGCGTAACACTCACTAACGTGACTCATGCTTGTATTTATCAAACGTGTGATGAGCAACAACAAGGCATTGTGGGAAATCTACAAAGTGCAAAATGATCAAACACCATGGCAGTACAGAAAGTCTTACCAGAGAGACATGAAGACAGTTTCCTGTTTCCTCGTAGAGTACAGAGATTCTGGTGCCCAGAGAAATAGAGGAGAGGTCAGAGCTCTCCTCATGCCCTATAAGGTCACGCCAGGGCAGGCTTTATAAGATCGTGGACCCAGATATGTATAGTCTAGGCCTCTGATATTCTCCCAGGCACGTGGCTGGAGGGGAAGGCTGCTTTACCCCAGGGTACACAGGACCTTGGCACTCAGAGTCGGTCTTTAGCTGTTTACCCCAATCTACTAGGAAATCCCAGAAGTGGGGAGAAGTGATGCCTTCGGAGAAGCCATTAATAGGATAAAGATGAAGAGGATCAAAGCTGGGGAGATGGCTCAGTGAGTAAGAACACTTGCTCAGCAAGCATGAGGACCTGAGTTCAAATCTCTCTTGCTCACATAAAAAGCCAGGCATGGCTTTGAAAACCCATAGCCCAGCCCTGGGGTACGGAGACAGACAGGCAAATCCTGGGAGCTGGATGGCCAACCAGCCCAACCAGAGAGTCAATGAGCAACAGGTTCATTAAGTGTCTTAGGGCTTTACTGCTGTGAACAGATACCATGACCAAGGCTACTCTTTTTTTTTTTTTTTTTTTTGGTTTTTTGAGACAGGGTTTCTCTGTGTTCCCCTGGCTATCCTAGAACTCACTCTGTAGACCAGGCTGGCCTCAAACTCTTATAAGAACATTTCATTGGGGCCTGGCTTACAGGTTCAGAGGTTCAGTCTGTTATCATCAAGGCAGGAGCATGGCAGCATCCAGGTAGGCATGGTACAAGAGGAAGAGCTGAGAGTTCTGCATCTTCATCTGAAGACAGCTTGGAGAAGACTGGCTTCCAGGCAGCTAGGATGAGGCTCTTAAAGCCCACACCCACAGTGACAGACCTACTCCAACAAGGCCACACCTCCAAATAGTGCCACTCTCTGAGCCAAGCACATACAAACCATCATGCTAAGGTATAACATTTCATGCCAATAGGACATTCAGTGATAGAGGACAATACCCAGTGTCCTGCTCTGGCCCCCAAACGTGCATGCACTGACACACATGCGCATAGTATATCACACACACACACACACACACACACACACACACACACACAAAGAAAATAATCTTCCCTCAGCCCAATAAGGAGATTGTCAAGCCCCTCCCACCTCAGCATAAAGAGGTCAAAGTGTCAACCAAACCGGAACTGAAGGGATGAGGGGGAAAAGCCTTTGATGAGGTAGGAAAGCAGGAAACCTAGAAGAGAGCCCATCTTTTAAAATATTCTGACTTGAACTGTGGACAGACCCACACACATGAAGATAATAACCTAAGATGCTTATGAGTGGCCAAGGCATGAATAGTCATCGACAGGACACGGATTGGCAGGCAAAGTCACGATCAAATGACAAGCACAGCCCACTTGCCCTCAGAGCCGGATGACATAGGACAGAAAATAATGTTGAAAGAAAGGGTAAGGTCTGAAAATACTCTGTGATCACAGACCCAGAGTCAGGAGCGTCATGTCCCCCGGGGTCTGCAAAGCTTGACTAATGGCCTAAGAATATAGATGATGTCACTCCCCTAGGACACATGACCCCTGCAGAGATGCTAGCTGTAATCCAATCTTACTCGCCCCTCCCCATCCTATTCCTAAGTCTTTGGGAGAATTATCTGAAAATGCTGTCAAAAAAAAAAAAAAAAAGTTTAAGACGTGACTCACACATTTATACAAACGGAAAATGGGCCGAGGCCACGGGCATTGCTCCGTTCACAGGCAGGCTCAGTCATGCTTAGAGGATGTGAGTCTTTCAAAGCATTTCAGTGTTAGATCACAATTACAGGATATATCATGGGGACCACAATATCACAGGGATGCACACAGTTATACCCCAAAGTGCATAATACTACAGAATAATAAGCTAGAGTCTTTAGGGGTTTTCTCCACTAAACAAAATGTTAGAAAAAGTCTATATGTAAAAGTATAACCTGCATAAATTCGGAAGCAGTAATTAAGAGCAATTAATTGTATTGAACAAGGTTTATTGAATAGGCCTGCTAACATATGCCCCATATTAATTTAGGGGTTGTTTTGGTAAACAAATCCAGGGCTTTGGGCCTCATGTATCCCTGGCTGGCCCTCAACCTCCCTATGTACCTGAGGATGATTTTAGAATTGAACCCAGGAAGGCACCACCATGCCTATTATTGGGTGCTGGAGACTGAACCCAGAGCTTCTTGCATGATGGACAAGTACTCTACCAGCTGAGCCACATCTTCAGCCTTCCTCCCCCGGATGGTACTAAAAAGACATATTATCCACTTTTGGCTTATGCTCAAGGTTTAAATATATTTAAACACCTCTATTATTTTAATTTTGAAAGAGGGGTTGGAAAAAAAATCTCCTTAGTGACAGAAGACAGAGGGATGCCTATCCTAAATGTTTGAAACCTGGATGCACACTGTTCACCTTGGCCTTGACCCATCGACAAAGAGGAAGGGTGTGAGAGGGAAGACAGCATTACTGGTTGGAAAGGTCATGCAGATGGCAATGGAGAACAGTAAAGCCCCTGCCAGCCTCAGCCATCTGTCATCCCACCAGCGCTGCAGACTGTCGCAGAGAAGTCTGGTGTTCTCACCTCTCTGGGCCAAATGAGTCACCTGAGAAGAGTTTTCTGGAGTGAGAATCACGGCAGTTAGAAATGCAAAGGCATGCCTACGGGAACAACTTCCTCGGGTGTGTGAAGGCAGAGGTTCTCCCTCCCGGGCCCCTGAAAAACAAGAATCTAGAAAGGTTGATGGGATAGCTAATCTCAAATGAGATGTAGGCTTGCCGTGGAAACAAATCTCAGGGTCTATGGATGAGGGATTGCTTAGCTTAAGTTAATCCAGGAAGCAGATTCATGCCAAAAAAAATGATAGTACCATTCTATGGGCTGGAGCCTTAGACTGAGTAAAACAAAATCAAGCTGAACACCAGTATTCATGCTGTCTACCTCCTGACGGTGGATGAAATACAGCCAGCAAACCTGACTCCACCACAATCCCTCCCCTGCCATAACGGACAGCATTCACTGGAACTGTAAGCCAAAATAAACCTTTTTCTTTCTTTAAAACTCTTTCTTTTTAAGGATTTGTTTATTTATTTTATGTGTATGAGTACACTGTAGCTGTTTTCAGACACACCAGGAGAGGGCATCAGATTCCATTACAGATGGTTATAAGCCACCATGTGGTTGCTGGGAACTGAACTCAGGACCTCTGGAAGAGCAGTCAGTGCTCTTAATGACTGAGTAACATCCCCAGTCCGTTTTTTCTTTCTTAAAGACTTTCTTAAAGTTGACTTTTGTTGACTACTTCATCAAAGCAATGAGACAAGTAACTACGGCCAACCAGCTGCCTCCGGTGAGAAAGGAGACCCTAATGACTTGGCTTCAACCCCCAGATCACATGATGGAAGAAGAGAACCAACTCTCAAACGTTGTCTTGGACCTCCAAACACAAGCTGTAGCACACATATGCACCTGTACTCAAACACACACACACACACACACACACACACACACACACACACACACACAGAGCTTTTCATACTGGATGTATAAAAGTCATTTTCAGTTTCATACACTTAACATGTGAAGGAAAAATAGTGTCCACTAAAAATGGGCAGAATCACTAAAACACTTTTCCACAAAGGTGCTAAGATGGACCCTTGGAAAGGATTGAGACTGGCACAAAAGTTAGTGACCAAGAGCATAAAACAGAGGAGGAAGATCAGATGGACAGTTCGAATGAATTCTACTAAATTATTTATCTAGACGCAAGTGCCTGAAAGAGTGTCGGGAGCTTGGAGCCAGCACAAGTTGCTGGTGGTACAACTGCTACAGGAAATCAGTTGGATGGTTTCTCAAGAAGGTAAACCTAGAATTCCCGTGATGATTTAGCTTCTGGTGTGTACCCCCAACTAAAACCAGGCATTTCAAAAGGTACTTGTACATAATGTGAATGGCAGACCTAGTCACACAAGCCCGAGAGTGGAAACAAACTGAAAATCCATCAACGGATGAATGGATAGACTGTGCTATATCCATATTTTTCCTTTGAGATAGTGTCTTACTCAGTAGCCCTGGCTGACCTAGAACTCACTATGTAGATGAGGCTAGCCTTGACCTCACAGAAATCTACCTGCCTTTGCCTCCCCAGTGCTGGGGTTAGAGGCATAGACCACCATGCCCAGCTGTATACATAGATTTAGATGGAATATTATTCTACAATAAGAAGCAATGAAGGACCAGTGCATGCTACAAGATAAATGAACTTCTCAAACATTACGCTAAGTGAAGAGCCCCAAACACAAAATGTCATGCTTTTATTCCACTTGAAAGAAATAACAGAAAATCTGTTCCACAGATATGAAAAGATAATGGTGGCTACCTGAGGCTTGAGATAAGAGGGAAAATGGTTAGCGGCTTGTTGGGGCTAGAGCTTTAACCCTTGACACCAGCCACTGTGAAATGCCACCAGATGATATAGTTTGAAAATGGTGGATTTTCTGTTATGTGAACTCTACCTCAATTTTAAAAGGGGGGGGGGGAAATATCAGGATGACAGTAACTGTAAAAGTGTCTTTTATTCTCCTGAGGTAATTATCATCTCTGAGGCTTACTGTCTCAATCTGCTAACCTAGAGCTAGAAGCTTCCAGCCTCCATACAATCTTACCTAAACCTAGAATGTTTTCAGCCTCTGAGACTTACTGCTGAATAAGCTCACCTCTTCCTAGCTCTTTCTGAGCTCTAGCTGGCTGGTTCAGTCCTCTCTCTCTCTCTCTCTCTCTCTCTCTCTCTCTCTCTCTCTCTCTCTCTCTCTCTCTCTCTCTCTCCTCCCTCTCCTGAATTGCTCTGCTTGACCTCAAACTAACTCTAGCAATCTGTTCTAGTCTTCTGACTCCTTCTCATTCTTTGGCTTGTTCTGTCTTTACCTCTGTTAGCTTGTCCTCTCTTCAACCTGTCTCTGTAAAACTCTCCCAGGAAAACTGCCTCCTTCCTTTCTCTCTCTCTGCACTGTTCCTAAAATAATATCTCTTTCCTCTCTCTTCTCATGAGAGCTGGGTACATCCTAGACGGCCAAATCTTTCTCTAACTCATCAGTTTGCCTGTCACTCAATTGGATATCACAAACACGGATGCTTCCTTCTACAAACTAATTTTAAATGCATTGTTTGGGATTAAAGGCGTGTACTAGGGCGTGTCTGTATTCCAGCCAGAAAGATTAAAGGAGTGTGCCAAGGCTGAGCCACATCACAACGAGAAACAGGTATTTTCAGTAAATAACACAACCCTGGGGTTCACAGTGTGGCCAAATACCCTGCAACAAATTATAGTACCAGCTTCCTGTAGCCCTGAGCCTCAGAACTACACACCAATCTTCAGAATGTGAAAAAGTCCAGAGGAAGCTGATTTGGGAAGAAGAAGGAGCAAGAAACGTGCAGAAACGCAGGCTTTATGCAGAAAGCAGGGGTTTGAAAAGCACACTGGTTCTTGAATTATGTCATGGTGCCTCTTCTGGGATGAGTTCTCACCTCTAAAAATAGAAAAGAATATTTTTTTAAAAGAAAAATTCCAACAGGAAGGAGCGTAGGAGAGTGAGAATTCACAGCTTAAAGGCTTGACCTGAAGATAAAGACCAGAGACTGAGAGCTTTCTCAGCCTCACAGGTCAGAGCTGGAGCTAGCAGTAGCCTAAGTGGTGAGGGAATGATGCTCACTCTTCTATCTGTCTGCCTGTTTGTTTGTCTGTCTGTGTCTGTCTGTGTTTTTCTCTTTCTGTCTGTCTGTGTCTGTCTGTCTGTCTGTCTGTATGTATGTATGTATGTATGTATGTCTCTGTGTCTGTCTCTTTCAGTCTGTCTGTGTCTGTCTGTCTGTCTGTATGTATGTATGTATGTTTGTATGTATGTATATCTCTGTGTCTGTCTCTTTCTGTCTGTCTGTGTCTTTCTGTCTGTCTGTATGTATGTCTCTGTCTTTGTCTGTCTCTTTCTGTCTGTCTGTTTGTCTGTCTCTGTGTGTGTATGTCTGTCTCTTGTCTCTGTCTCTCTGTATATATCTTTATGTATATACATGTATATGATATATATAATATAATATATATATATATATATATCAGATTTATTTTTTTCTTTAAAATCATGAATGTGTGTGTATACCTAGATGAGTTTATGTGTGCCGCATGTGTGCAGATACCCACAGAGACCTGAAGAGGGCATCCCATCCCCCCTGCAGCTGGAATCACAGGTGGTTGTGAGCCACCCCATGTGGGATCTGAATGAGGGTCCTCTGCAAGAGCAGTAAATGCACTTGGACCCCCGACCCATCTCTCCGGCCCCTCTAGCTGTATTCTTGTTGTCCTTGATATTATTTTTTCTCACTAAGACTATGACTATTCTTTTCTGCTTGAATCACATGATGAAAATGAATTCAGGCCTATAGCAAATCAGTTCTGCCATCCCTTCCCCAGCTTCTCAGTGTTCACAGTCAAGGAAAATCTTGCTAAATAACGTCTCTCCAGGAAGAGTAAAGAGAAACACCCCATCCGTGCACTCTGGCATGTTCAGAAGTCAGTAAAGGAAGGGTACCTCTGCTTTCGTCCTGGCTCTGGGAGGTGATTTAAGAGGCTGTACATTGCTGGGCAGTGGTGGTAAACACCTTTAATCCCAGCACTCGGGAGGCAGAGACAGGCCGTTCTCTGTGAGTTCAAGGTGAGATTGATCTACAGAGGGACTTCCAGGATAGTCAGGGCTACACAAAGGGACCCTAGAAAGAGAGGTGGGGAGGAGAGGGAAGAGGAGACAGAGGAGGGAGACAGACAGACAGACAGACAGACAGACAGACAGACAGCACCCCTCGGCATGAAATCCTGTGCAAGATGCCCTTCCCAGTCCTGTTCTTCATCCCTCAGCAGTGGATTAGATGATTTCCCCAGCAACACCATTTTCTCGGCACTGTTAACTTTATGCTACACTGTTTAGGTAACAAACATAAAGTGTATCCTACTTACATTCTCCACTTCTGAAGAGAAGAACCCCAGGTCCCGGAAGGTCTAGTGTAGCAAATGTCCCTCACAGTAAAGTAGCTGAGCCAGGCTCTGAATCCAGCTGACCTACATACAGTCCACTGGTCTTTCATCTGCATTAGGCATAGCTTTGTGGCTCCTCACAAGCACACTCAAGGACTCAGCTCCTAAAGAAGCCATTAACTCAGCTGGAGCAGGCCCATCAAGCTCTAGCAGGAAAGAAAGTACCTACCCAGGCCTGGGCTCAGCAAGGCTGAGCCTCTGAGCCACATTTCACTACTGCCTGTTCTTATAAAGAAAGTCTTACTGGACCATAGCCACACCCAGTTACTTACGTGTCAACTATGACTGTCTGCCTGAGGTAGTTTTCACAGTCTCATGGAAGAGCTGAAGAATTGCAACAGAGATTGTATGGTTTGTAAAACCTAAAGACACCTTAATAGGTGTCCCTCGGCAAGAAGTTTGTCCCCTATCTTAGACCCACATTGATCTGAGAAGCATCTTGCTATCCCACGGCGTGTTAGAATCGCTGTGCGAGAGGGGCAAAAGAATCTTAATCCTTTGCAATCACGTCATTTCTCTAGATGTACGTTCCTTAATACATCTCCATAGCATGCTCCTTTTCTCTCATCTTTCCACCTCAGAGTCCACACTACCCCCTGTATCACTATCCATTGTGGGGAGCAATTCCGCAGCCACCATAAGAGGTGCTGTGTGGACATTGGTTTCCTTTTTCTCCGTATCCAGGGACCTGACCATGCCCTTGGGTATAATTACATTTAGCACAATTGTAGGTCAAGTTGCCCTGCTTCCCTCAACCGAAGATGCTTGAGACCGGGGCAGCTCAGGTTCCGTTCCCATCATTTCACATCTTGAGTTCAATCACTCACAGAGAGAAGCTCCTAAGAGATGCTTGACCCCTTAGCTCTTCCTTTTCAGACCTTTGCTTTCTGTTCATCCAAAAGCTGCCTCTTTCTTTCTTTTTCCTTCCTTCCTTCCTTCCTTCCTTCCTTCCTTCCTTCCTTTTGTTTTGTTGTTGTTTTGTTCTTTGGTTTTTCTGTTTTTCCAAGATGGAGTTTCTCTGTAGCATCGGCTGTCCTGGAACTCACTCTGTAGACCAGGCTGACCCTCCCAAAATCACATCGATCCATCTGCCTCTGCCTCCAGAGTGCTAGGATTAAAGGTACCACCACCTGTTGAAGATTGCCTTTTTCAAATCTTGCCGTGACTCCAGGTACAGGTGAAGTCCTCAATAAATCCCTTTAAAAGTTAAGTTAGATAAACCAGTATCTACACTTGTGATCAGATCCGCCTGACAGCGTTGACCCAGAAAAACCTACAGGGTGGGGAGCTTTAGCAGACTTATAATTTGATTCCTTCTGAACGAATTGGGGTTAGGGAGGAAATCCTCGACTGAAAGTATACACCCTGGAAGTTCAATTTTATTTGTTTGTTTGTTTGTTTATTTATTTATTTATTATATGTAAGTACACTGTAGCTGTCTTCAGACACTCCAGAAGAGGGTATCAGATTTCGTTACGGATGGTTGTGAGCCACCATGTGGTTGCTGGGATTTGAACTCGGGACCTTCGGAAGAGCAGTCGGCGCTCTTAACCACTGAGCCATCTCGGCAGCCCCGGAAGTTCAGTTTTTGGTGGGTTTTTTTTTTTGTTTTGTTTTGTTTTGTTTTTGTTTTTGTTTTTGTTTTTGTTTTTGTTTTTGTTTTTTGAGACAGGGTTTCTCTGGACAGCCCCGGCTGTTCTGGAACTCACTTTGTAGATCAAGCTGGCCTCGAACTCAGAAATCCGCCTGTCTCTGCCTCCCGAGTGCTGGGATTAAAGGCGTGCGCCACCACGCCCGGCTCAGGAAGTTCAGTTTTTAAATGCTGGTGGTATGGATCAGTTAGGAGGGTGCTTGCCATGGCTCGCACAAAGCCCTGGCTTTGACCTTGACATCGTATAAACGGGAAGATGGGCGCTGGAAGATGACAGGTTAAAGGTCAGCTTCATTTGGAAAGCAAGTTCTAGAACAGCCTGGGCAACATAAGACCCCCATCTCAAAAGCAATCCATATATTAATTCATAAAGCAAAACATACATAATTCAGAAAACAGCAGAATCACAGACACCTCACAGATTTAAAACGAGCACCGGTGGCTGATGTTCCGTGGATTCTTATTGCTTGTATGACCTTATTTCTCTAGGATTTGTGTCGTGTGTGTGTGTGTGTGTGTGTGTGTGTGTGTGTGTGACCATATGCTGCCTTTATGCTGAAACATTATTAGCCCCCAACCCCATCCCCACCCCACACCTCTTGGCTTCTACCTAAGAACCTGCATCTGCCAGTCTATACTGGAAAAGGTAGAGGTGACGTTGTTTAATGTCTCCAACAAAGACCTGACAAGATGTCAGAGTGCCGTTTCTAACTGGGGACCTCTCGAGGTAGATGTTGCTGTGGGAACCTGGAAGCCAGAAGGACCCAGGAAATCGAAAAAAAAAATAGATTTTAGTGGATGTACCACAGCGGCAAGTCTTAACATCAAATTGTCCATCAAGCATGAAGAGGACTGTTTCTCCTAAACAACAGGAGAAATGAAATATGAGCACCTGCGTGGAGAAATGAAGTTTGCGCCTGCGCAAGCCAAGCTCTCGGTGGAACTCTTCAGGGTCCCTGAGTCCATCAGTTATCTGTAAACTGATCTCCTCCACCGTGGATATCACTAGACATCCTGGCAAACGGATGACTCTCAAGATAATAAGCTCAACTCCCTTGGCAATGAAAAGCTCATTATCTCTCGGGCAGCTCACTTCACAATTAGGCTAATACTCACAAGGCTGACTTGCGTGAAATTGAGGTAAGACAGAAAGATGGGGATTTTAGGGAACAAAGGAAGAGAAAGCAGTCCTGCGTGGGAGTCGGGAAACTTCAACATGTCAATAAAGCCAAAATTGCCTACAGATCAATGTCTGTTTTCCAAAAGGCATTTCAAACAAGATGTTTAAAGCATCGTCTCAAGCCTATAACCTTGTGTTTTACCATATCAGCCTTCCTCTCTACCCCAAATCTAAATGAAGTCTGTAACTTCATTCACAAAAACCAACTCAGACACTGGAGAGATGGTTCAGTGGTTATTGAAAACTGTTTTCACTTTCTTCTCTTGCAGAAGACCCCAGTTCAGTTCTCAGCACCCATGTTGGGCAGCTCACAACTGCTTGTAACTCCAGCTCCAGGGGATCTTCTGGCCTACCCTGGCAACCACACACATGTGCACATACATGCACACATACAGATAAATAAACATAAGATATGTCCTTTTTTAAAAAAATCACTTCTACCTTTATAATTTCATTTACAAAATAAAAAACCTTTAAGATAAGAAAAGTTAGGGCTGGGGAGACGGCTCATCCGTTAAGAGCACTGACTGCTCTTCCAGAGGTCCTGAGTCCAATTCCCAGCAACCACATGGTGGCTCACGACCATCTGTAATGGGATCCGATGCCCTCTTGTGGTGTGTCTGAAGATAGCAACAGTGTACTCACAGACATATAATAAATAAATCTTTTAAAAAAAAGATAAGAAAAGTTCACCTGTTCCCACATTTTTACTTAATTTTCAAACCTTAACCTGAATTTTAAGCTTTATCTTTACATTTTTTTATATAAACTACATCCTTTGAGAAATATAACTCAGAAAGCCAAGAATCATCTTTATAACTAACTCAAAGACACTAACACAGGTCTCTCCCATACCTCATCTTGGAATTGGGCACCATCCCTTCTCTATATGAATATCTACCTAAACACCTAAACTTGCCAACTTTGTGTCATCCTGACTCATAAGGCAATTCTCTTCTGCATAGTCAAGGATCTAAGTTTCCCTCAGCAGAAGTCCTTCAGGAAGCAGAAACCACCTCAGGATGTTTCTGGTCACATTAAACTGACAAAGCCACATCTCCAATGCTTCCCCACAGTCTGCTTTAATCCACCTTGGCTTAAGTTATCCAGTTCCACCTAAGTCACCATGACCCCTGACCTAACCACCCCCATGTGCTCAAAATCAGCTTTCATGTGACTCGAGTGATTTTTGTGTTCCTGTTTATAGATGTGTTAATTATATCCTGGTGGAAAGAGACAATATGTGGCCTGATTAATAAAGAGACTACTTGCATTCATGTAATTGCACGATTCTGCAAGATTCTGCCTCTCTAGAATGAAGGAAGCAAGACAGACAGCAGAGCCTGAAGAGGTGGCTTCTCAGTCAAGAGCAGCAGATGTTCTTCCAAAGGATTCAAGTTCAATTCCCATAGCCCATAAGGTGGCCCACATCCAGCTATAACCTCAGACCCAGAGGATGTGATGTCCTCTTCTGTCTTCCAGCCTTCCTGGGCCATCCCATGCACAGACATACACGCAGGCTAACCATAACATAAAAATAAAGTGAACAAATAAGGCTGTGTGGGTGATGCACGCCTTCAAGCCCGGCACTCCAGAGGCAGAGGCAGGCGGATCTGTGTGAGTTCTGGTCTACACGGTGAGTTCCAAGACAGCCAGGGCTAAAGAGAGACTCTGTTTCAAAGCAAACAAACAAACGAGCAAAAATAGTTTTTAATTAAAAAGAAAAAGTAGTTAGTATCATTGGGGGACTAAGAGGGACACTGAATGTAGTCACAGCAGTCAGGGAGGTTGACTTCTTCAGGCCAGGCAGCAATGGTGGTAGCACATTCCTTTATTCCCAGGACTCAGGAGGCAGAGGCAGGCCGATCTCTGAGTTCAGAGCCAGCCTGATCTACAGAGTGATTTCCAGGACAGCCAAAACTACCCACAGAGAAACCCTGTCTGAAAAAGACAAAAACAAAAAACAAAAGTGAAACTAGTTTGACCGCATCAACCTGGATCAAGACTTCGGGGAATCTGATGCCAGACAATTTATTCTCAACAAATCTGAACACAGTATATAATTTGGATAAAAAGTTTCCTGGTAGGGGCTGGAGAGAGAACTCAATGGTTAAGAGCACTGGCTGCTCTTCCAGAGGTCCTGAGTTCAACTCCCAGCAACTACATGGTAGCTCACAACCACCTGTAATGGAGATCTGATGGCCTCTTCTGATGTGTCTGAAGACAGCTACAGTGTGTTCATATAAAATAAATAACTAAATAAATCTTTAAAAAAAAAAAAAAAAAAAAAAAGCTTCCTGAAGTAATGTAATCCCCAGTGCATGAGGATTGCTTCAAAACATGACACATCATTTCTTCCAAGAAGATAGGTTCTTGAGATTAGAGACCTGTACTAGCCTAAGGGCCTAAGGACGAGTCTGGCCTGGTCTCTGTCATACAGATAGAAGAGAGGTCATTGGGCTATTAGCCACCTCTGTCCTGGTTGTGATAACTTGGGGGAGCCTCTGGCTATACAGATAAAGTAAGGGTCATTAGACAATTAGTTATCTCTGGTCCTAATTGTGGGAGCTTGAGGAGTCCCTGGCTATACGGGTCATTTAGATTACCATCCACCTCTGGTCCTGATTGAAGAACTAGATATGACTTGGCCCAACAGATAACGCAGATCACCCGGCTGTTAATCATTCCCAATTTCCTTTCTGGATAGAAGGACAGAAGGACAGGTTTCTGTCTTTCCCATTGGAAAGGCAATCCAACAGTGTTTAACATTCCCAGTCCCCCTGGACCTGAAGATCTGCGAGCACAAGGACCTTCACACTGTGCTCCCCACAGGGAACAGGCTGAAGTATGCAGAGAGGTTTGTCTGGCAGAAGCTGTGAGCTCTGGGGACATGGGATGACCTTACAAGAAAAAGGCTGGGCGTTGGGGGAGGTAATGCCCTTCCCCCACTCTTCTCCTTGACTTCCATCTGCCAGAACTCTCCATCAGCCAAATGCAATTGGAAGCTTAAGAAAAGGGGGAGTCCATTACTGCAACTTGTAATCCAGCCCAGAGGGGTGCCCTGTCATGTGGGCCCAGTAAGCATTCTGGTAACAATGCTCAATTTTCTTCTGGGAACTGCCTTCCCAGTCTCCTTCCCTGTAATTTAAACAAGAATGATGGCATTGCTGGCTTCGGGGAAAGTCACACGATTCAGGCCTGCCCAAACACAGCGTTTCAAGCCTCTGATTATACTCCCTGGTTCAGAGACAGATATTCGACCAGCTAAGGACAATGCAGAACGAAGAAGACAAAAGCTAGCTTCTCTGAAGGGAAGATGTTAGCTGAGAGCTACCAGAAGCCACCCTGCTCTCCAAGGAGAAGCCTGAAGAAAAGGAAGTTGACTTAAGGACAAGAAAAGCTAAGGGAGAAGAAATTTATACCCCAGCAACACTCTGATCCTTATTACATTTTCCTGAAACCCATGGTGTCCACCCTCGTCTGAAATGGAAAGAACATTGAAAATATAAGATTCTACAAGATAAAGGCCACTACTGGGGTGTAAGTTCAAACCCTGGCTCCTTTCTTTTCCAGTTAGTTACCACTGCGAAATCCCTCATCTTTATGAAAAGTTGACTTTAAGCCAGAAATTATGATATCCTGCCAACCTTTCTGTGACCAATAAAAAAAGACCACTTAGTTAAAGACCCCTGAAAATCATTGTGCAAATGTCACAGGTTCTTCCATGGGTCAGTCCCATCTTCATATATACTACCATCAGGACAGGGTGTTCTACAGTCAGGAGCACACAACATTCTAAAATTGCATCCAGGACTGAGTAATGACATATTGAAGCCAGGCGTGGTGGCGCATGCCTTTGATCCCAGCACTTGGGAGGCAGAGGCAGGCAGATTTCTGAGTGTGAGGCCAGCATGCCAGCATGGTCTACAAAGTGAGTTCCAGGACAGCCAGGGCTGCACAAAGAAACCCTGTCTCAAAAACCAAAAAAAAAAAAAAAAAAAAAAAAGACATATTGAAAAGCAGCTTCGAGGAGCCCTGGCCATCTCAATGCTGCCAAATGGAGAAAGAAAGAAAGAAAGAAAGAAAGAAAGAAAGAAAGAAAGAAAGAAAGAAAGAAAGAAAGAAAGAAAGAAAGAAAGAAAGAAGGAAGATTGGCTTTATTTGAAAGGAGCAGAATGGAATTCACATCTAAGTAAGACACAAAATGATGAGAAAGAGGTTGTTGCTGGATTGAGAACAACACCTGAAACAATGTCATTCAGGGGCTGCATGACAACAGGAAACCTGAAAAAGCAGAGAAAATTAGCCCATGCTGGGGGCACTGTGATTCAGGCTTCAACTGTCACAGCTGAGAAGCTGCAAGTCAGAGCTGGTGTGAAAGGTAAGATAGAGTGCTTCCTCCCAGACAAGGGTCTGCTCAAAGAATACCCATGAAACACTGAGGAAGCACGAAAACAAAGAAGTCTGTGGAAGAGACCTAAGACCAGGCTCAAAACTGCAAAAATATCAAAGAGCCTGGTGCAAAGGTGGACCCTGGGAACAAGCAAGGCATCCGTGCAGTCTATCTGGTGGCCAAACCCCATGTAGAAATTCCAAGACCAAAATGGAAAAAATCCACTGCACAGCAAGAAAAGGTCTTACCACAAGAGGAGGCAGAAAAACACATGTGCAGAAGGCCTCAGTGTTCTTCAGTGGCTTGCTGTGCAGATATGAATACCAGACTTGGATAGACTACTGGGTGTTTTTTTTCCTGGTCCAACAAGCCAATTATATTACAGACAAGAGCCAAAAAGCAAGGGGGGTAGGGGGTGTTGAATACATTGTAGGCACACTGAACACAAAGGATTTTACCAATCAGTGGAAAACCAAAAGGCACATCCAACAGAAACTAAAATGTCCTGCAAGGTGGTGGTATGTGCCTTTAATCCCAGCACTTGAAAGGGAGAGTAAAACAAAACTCTGGGAGTTCAAGGGCAGTTTGGTCTACACTGTGAGTTCCAGGCCAGCCAAGACTATATAGTGAGACCCTGTATTAAAATAGATTTTTTAAAAAATTATTGTCTCAAGTGAAAAGAAAAAGCAGAATTCTTGCAAAATGTTTGAAAGAAATCAGTTCAAAAATGTTTATCAGCATCTTCTTGGAGAAAAGCACTGAGCTGGGTGCTCGGTTGGGCAGGAGCTGTAAGCAACACCATCATTTTCTTCCGGAGACTAGTAATCCAATCAGAAAAGAGAATCTCATTAGCTCAGTGCTTCTATGTTAAGCATTCCCCTCCTGAAGAGGAAAAAAAAATGTGCTTGTAAGATTCAGGAAGTAGAATGTTCAAAGCCCAAGAAGTAGGCTTACAAAGTACACTTACAAAGTTCAGGAAGTTCCTGAAAGTTAGAAGAGTCACAATGTAGAAGAGACTCTTCTGCTAGCCCAGATGCCTGCAAGGGGAGCAGACAGCTCCAGGAGTGGAATTTTTCTGAGTCACTGACTGCACTGTGGTGGGCTTCTTGATGATGCAGCTGCTTTTAGGTCACACCTCGCCTGTATGTCTGAAAACTACCCAAATTAGCTCACTGGTTCACCCAGCCAGACTTGAGCAGAATTGTTTCTTCAGTCTGTTGTTTATGTCCTGAGTATGATAAGCAGACCTTTGTTCACATCTCCACAGGAAAAAACACACAACACATGAAATTTTTCAGGTGAGATGACCCCAGCATAGATAGCTGAGAGCCAGAGTTTGCTTAGTGCAAAGTCACAAAGGAAAGAAACAGGTGAGTTTTTCTGTCCCATCTAGGTGGCTAGAGGAAAGGAATAAATCAACTAGAAGGGGTTTGATGACACCTATTTTGTCACAACTGTAAGAGTGGACCCATGATTCTCAAAGAATGATAGCCCAGACTCAAAGCATGCAACAGCAAAGAGAAAAAACCTGCATGCAAGGGACCACCATACATCAGGATGGAAGAGAGAGGTGTGGACTTAGCAGGGTCAATTTAAAGCCTGTTAGGGTAGGAATGGGGGACTTTTACCTTTCCCTTGATTGGCTGGTTCTATCTCCAGGAGTATGAGTAAGGCTCTGAGGGACTTTGGGAGACTTTTGCTTATTAACTATACTTGGCTCAAGGTAGGTGGTGGGGCAGCTTCTACAACTCCAGGGGTGGTTTTTCCTGGAATTGACTTATTTTGGACTTTTCCAGTTCTGGGAAACAGAAACTTAGGCCTAGTTTCCCAAATTGCCAGTTTGCAGCCTGTCGTCGAGTCAGCCTGGCTCTAGCTAACTCTGTCCTCTCAACAACCACCTCTTTTCCAAGGACATATCAAGGACATATCAAGGACATATCACCAAGGACATATCAAGGACATATCACCAAGGACATATCACCAAGGACATATCACCAAGTCCTAACTCTTCTTACAGGGTCTTCCTTCTCTCATGTTGTCACCTCTTACAACAACTGTTCTTGGTTACTACATAACTGTCTTGCTGTGACCAAACACCCTGTAAAGGCAACTTAAAGAAGAGAGTAAGTTGGCTTGGGCTCACAGTTTGAAGTTCCAGTCCCTCCGGGCAAGGGAGGCGAGAACAGGAGCAAGAGGCATCTGGTAACTTTGTATCCACAGTCAGCTAGAAGCAGGAAGCAGCTGGCCACTTTGTATCCACAGTCAGGTGTGGCAGCAGGCGCATGAGGCAGCTGGCAACTTTGTAGCCACAGCCAGGAAGCAAAGAGAGATGAATATACTCAGCTCACAGTCTGCTTTTTATTCAGTCCTGGCCAAAGCCAAGGAATGGTTCAGGTAACAATTCTGGTGGCCCTTCCCACAGCAATTAACCTAATCTAAATAATCCCTCATAGAGATGCCCACAGCCTTGCCTCTTCAATGATTCTAGACCCAGTGAGGTTGATAGTCAATCTAAACCATCAGATTTACCATCGAATTCTCAAGAATTCCTCTGATTCAGAGAGGCAGGCATCAGAATTGGAGAGCAACACTGGGCCTGACTTGAGCATCTGAAATCTCAAAGCCCACCCTTGGTGACACACTTCCTCCAACAAGGTCACACTTACACCAACAAGTCCACACCTCCTAATAGTATCTCTCCCTATAGACCTATGGAGGGGCATTTATATCCAGACAGGCAGGCAGGCAATCACATGTAGAACAGATTATGGTATGAGTCCCATAGGCTATTGAAATTAAAACTAAAATGAGCACAAAGGCTTAAATAACATAACAGGAGAGGTGGGTAGGGAAGCAGCTCATTTGGTAGAGTGCTTGCCTATCATGCAGGAAGCCCTGGCACAGGGTTTGTTTGTTTGTTTGTTTGTTTGTTTGTTTGTTAAGATTTATTTATTTTATTTATATGAGTATACTGTAGCTGTGTTCAGACATACCAGAAGAAGGCATCATATCTCATTACAGATGGTTGTAAGCCACCATGTGGTTGCTGAGTTTTCAACTTAGGACCTCTGGAAGAACAGTCGATGCTCTTAACCTCTGAGCCCTCTCTCCAGCCCAGCACAGGGAAATTTTTAATGAACAATTTTTCAATAAATGGTTTTTGTTTTATAAAATACTTGCATTATCAATCAGAATCAGAATAATTTGGTGGTTTTGACTATTTCTACTGTTTCCTTATAACTACCATTCACAAAGACCTTTGCTTTTTTTAAAAAAAAATCAGTCAATATTTTAATTTTATCTCAACAAACCACTGGGAATTGTAAGTCTGCCATGAAATAAAGCTGAGAAATGGCAGAGATTAGACTTAAGGTATTTGGCATTCAGGTGCGATGCACATTAATCAGAAGGATGAGTCTGCCAGCTTCCTTAAGACAGGTTGGTTTATTACTGGCGAGAGGGGTCCATAGAGAATAGCACTTGTCATGAAGCTGATGACTTGAGCTTCAACCCCAGATCCCACATGTTAAAAGAAAGAGAACAACTCTCAAAGTTATCCTCTGACCTCTGCACCATGGCTTGAGTACATGCACGTACACACACACACACACACACACACACACACACACACACACACTCAATAATGGGGGAAAAAGAAATGTGGTAATTTTTTCAAATACAGACTTGCCCATCTTTAATGACAGTGAGCATCTATGTCCAAGTGATAACTTGTCCCTATGATCTTAAACATTCCTTAATTTAAAACACAGGCAGCAGGAGTAAAAGTCAGGTTCCGTGATACAACTCCCAAAACTTACTGTCTTTAAAGACTTCAAGGACAGAGCAACACCTCGCTTAGAGGATAGGGGGAGCTGTTGCCATGGTGCAATTTAATATCTTTCTACTTAGAGACAGGTCAGATTCTAAAAGATTGCCAAGGCGCTGCCCATGGTTAGGGATGGAAGAAATAAATGCATTTCTCCTGAGCCTCAGCTTTTATGTCTCTAATGTCCATTGCTAAGAGACCTGCAATTCAAGCCATTAACCAGGTCCTTTATAGAGTCCAGCCAGGGCAAGGACCTTAGAACAGGTCAAGGACCTTAGAACAGGTCTTCCTTACAGAGACCCAGTCTCAGAGGCAGCTGAGGCCGGGGATGGCAGCTCACACCTGTAACCCCGGAATTCTCGAGGCTCAAGGTTACCCTAAGCTGTACAGTGAGTACCAGCCAGGGTTACAAACAAGCCAGGGATGTGTCAAAACAACAAAGTCAGGACTGGCAAGGAGACTCAGCAGGAGAAGGTGCTTGCCACCAATCCTGATGTCAGTGGATTTACTCTCCAGGACCCATTTGACGGAAGCAGAGTACTGACTTCAGCCACTTGACCCCTGACCTCCACATGTGTCACATAACACATGCGCCCGTACACATGCACACTTAAGTAAATAATGTAATGAGGAAAAGTTTAAAGAGCAAATAATCACTGAGCTATCTAGTCTAACAAATCAATAGAGTAAGCTCAGGCTATCTAGTCTAACACGTGTAAAGGGAAACGGAGCACAGACCAATAGAGAGTCAGCTCAGGCTATGAGCTCATCTCTTCACACGAGATAGTCACTATTCTGAGCACCAGTGTAAATAATTTAATCCTCCCTGAACCTCCACTTCATAAATGAGATGATCGGCCATGCAGAATTTTACTTGTTAACTCTCTCTCTTTTCACAGAGAAACTAAGATTACAGGACTTGGGAGCGGTGTGAGATTTGAACCCAGGCTCTCTGGTTTCAGGGCGCTGAATTAAAAGCCTATGCTGCTTCCCAAGGGTGATCAATAGCCTAGAAAGGGAAATGGAATGGGCAGGCAAGATGGCTCTGCTGGTAAAGGTGACTGCGACACACTAGATTCCTGGAACCCACAGAAATGCAGAAGGAAAGAACCAAATCCACGAGGTTAGCCTCTGACTCCCACAAACCGGCCATAGCATGTGTATGCCCCCACCCCACTCACCTCTTCCTCCCCCTCCCTCTCCCCTCCCCCCTCTCACACACATACATATACACTAATAATAAACATTAATTGTTAAGAAAAGAAGATGGGGTGGAGAGATGGCTTAGTGGCTGTAGCCTCCTTCCCCAGCCTGCTCCAGGCTGAGAGCAGACCTGCCACTGAGGCAGGCCATTTGCCTCGTGGCCCTCCAGCTAGGCTGGCTCCTTTTGTTATGCAACTACCACGGCCAGCCTCCAAGTCTTTGCTGCCGGCCTGCCCAGAGCTGCCCAGACGTTCTGGGAGGAAGATGGAGTCAGGGCCCGGGAACGGAATGGCAGGGTGGATGGGAAGCCCTGCTATAACCGAAGACTCTAAGCATTAAACCTAGGGGCCTTGTCTTGGCCTCCATTATTCCTCTCGACAGTTCACTCCTATACAGCTCCGGCCACCTCCTCAGGAACCCAGATACGGTAAGCCCTCAGGCAGTCTTACAGAATCCCACAAGTGGTTAAGAGCACTGATTGCTCTTCCAGAGGTCCTGAGTTCAATTCCCAGCAACCACATGGTAGATCACAGCCATCTGTAATGGTATCCAATGCCTTCTTCTGGTGTGCTTGATTGAAGAAAGCAACTGTGTACTCACATAAAATAAATAAAGAGAGAGAGAGAGAGAGAGAGAGAGAGAGAGAGAGAGAGAGAAAACAATGTTTGTTTCTTCTTAACCCTGCTGGTGGTCGGCTACCTGGCCTTGGGTCCTGGCCTTTTAAAATGGATTGCTGGTGGACCAGTGAGATGCCTCAGAAGGTGAAGGGGCTTGTGATGCAAAGCTCACTACCTGAGTTCAAGCTCCGGACCTCATAAAAAGACAAAAGGAAAGAATCTATTTCACAAAATCGTCTGCTGACTTCCAATGAGCACTGTAACGTGTACACGCTGTGCCCCAACAGGAGTGAGAAAATGACTGCTTTAAAGGATAGGTAGAGGAGGCATGTGCTGTGGGGGGAAAGAGCTCTACAGGGGGAAGGGAAAGACGCTGGGGAAATGAGGTACATAGGAGATGAATAACTGAAGACCTCATGGAAATCTACTCTCTTAGAACTTACCCCACCCCACCAATCAATATATATATATATATATATATATATATAAAATGTGTGTGTGTGTGTGTGTGTGTCTTAGTTAGGGTTTGCATTGTTGTAAAGAGACACCATGACCAAGGCAAGTCTTATAAAGGACAACATTTAATAGGGGCTGGCTTACAGGTCCAGAGGTTCAGTCCATTATCATCAAGGCAGGAACATGGCAGAATCCAGGCAGGCATGGTGCAGGAGGAGCTGAGAGTTCTCCATCTTCATCTGAAGGCCACTAGGAGAAGACTGGCTCTCAGGAAGCTAGGATGAGTGTCTTAAAGCCCATGCCCACAATGGCACACTTTCTTCCAACAAGACCACACCGACTCCAACAAGGGTTACATCTCCTAATAGTGCCACTTCCTGAGCCAAGAATATTCAAACCACCACAGTAGATAGATAGATAGATAGATAGATAGATAGATAGATAGATAGATAGATAGATAGATGAGAGGGGGAGGGGGGAATGGAGAAAAACTGCAAACTAAAACCAACACTTTGTTGGCCTATCAAATACAAACACTCTTTGTCCTCATAGCCAGTGGGGTCAGAAAAATGGAAACTTTCTCTTTACTTCACAGTCTATGATAGTAGCAGCACCTGGTAGATAACAGCTGCACTTTTACTGACCATTTCACAACCACAAACACTGTATTCCACTCCACAGGGAGCATCTAATGTAATTGTAACAACCTCCTCATGAAACAGGCATTAGACTGTGCATGCTGGTGAATGGTAAACACTGAAAGATTCTCCATGGGCAATAACGGAGCTGTCGTCGGCTGCTTACATTGATGCACACCTGCGATGCCAGAGGCTGAGAAGTAGAGGCTGGATGATGAAGAGTTCAAAGTCATCCTGGGCTACATAGAGAGCTGGGGTCATCCTGGGCTACATAGAGAGCTGGGGTCATCCTGGGCTACATAGAGAGCTGAAGTCATCCTGAGCTACATAAGAGTGACTCAAGGCCTGGAGAGATGGCTCAGTGGAGCTGAGTTTGGTGCCCAGCACCCCAGTCAGCACCAGTTCACATGCAGCCATAACTCCACCTCCTGGGAGGGATTGGTCACCCCTGTCTGGCCCCGGTTCCTCAGAACCAAACTCAGGTCCTCTAAGAGAGCAGCAAATGCCCTTAACCACCACTCATCAGTCGCCCCTAAAATAAAATAAATATTAAAGGGAAAAACCAAGGCTCTCAGTCAATCAAATACCCAACAAGAAGCCCATGTTTAGGAGGACACAACCTGGCACCATTCATAACGGAGACAGTGGTGGTATCCATGCAACCTTGGACAACGCTATACAGGTCAGTTTACCTGCTTGTCAATGAAACAGAGGCTAAGAATCTTCTTATCCTCAGGCTTGGCACAGAGTGTTGGGAATGGAAGAGAATAAGCCACTCCTTAACACAAAACAGAAGGCATAATTAGTAACAACCATCGTCACAAACGGCAGGAACTCGGTGGCTTCCCGATCTTCTTGGGGACTCTTTTTTTTTTAAAGCTATTTCACACTTCGAGTCATTTCTAAGTCATTCCCTTGGCAGCGAGTGTTTTGCTGATATTTCCGGAGCTTCTTCAAGCACACTGAAGGACGCGCATGCCGTCACCATGGTTTTTCACCTGGCTGTAATGTGGCTTAATGTTGTTTTGAAAAGTTTATCTGCATCTGTCCTGCTTGCGTTCGTGGTGTTAACAGAGAGAGACCCTCCGTGGAGTCTCCATTTCCGAAGTTAATTTGGTAAACAGCTGCTCTAGGAAAGTGGTCCAGATGGTTTCTGACATGAAGAGATAATAAATAAGTGGCCCTTTCCGTTCACTACATGGTATTTGCTGTGGTTTCTGTAATGAGGTGGGGCTTTTAAAGGACCAAAAAATAAAATAAAATAAAATAAAATAAAATAAAATAAAATAAAATAAAATAAAATAAAAATAAACCATTCATCCATGACCACCCAAAGCCCACAGAAACGCATGTGGCTCATATGTTTAAATGCTTAAATGTCAGATAACTCTTTCCAGGTTCAAAGTGGGTCGTAGTGTGAGGGATACTGCCACCATGGTGCTGCCTTGTGGCTCGTTTTGATATTCTAGTAGCAACGTGTGCTTTATACATACTACGTTGCTTAATCTTGCCTATGCTGTAGGTATTATCGTTGTTCTTATATTCTCCAAAGGAGAAATAGTTCAAAGGGTCAGGAGGGTGGTTAAATTGCCCTGGGTGCAACCCCAGCGACAGATAAACCAGGTCTGGTGGCACACTTGTGATCCCAGAGCTCAGGAGGTAGAGACAGAACGGACAAGAAGGTGAAGATCATCCTAGCTACAAAGGGAGCTGGAGACCACGGGATATATGAGACCGTGGTGGGGAGTGGGGGGGTGCGGAGAGCAACAAGAACATAATTTAGGAAGGGAGGCAAGACTCAAAATCATTAACAAGTAGTAGAGTGTCTGGTACCCAGGCTTGTGTTCCTCATGTCTACATTCTGCACCCCAGCGGTTTGTAGGTATCTACTATTGCATTGAATTCCCAGCCGTTACCGTCCAGGCATCCTTCTCCCGCGGAGTTATAAAAAGTCTGCCTGGACTCACTCGCCTCTGTCCTGTGGTACTGAAGCCTCACAGAAAAGTTACGCAGGCATGCTAAGGATGCCTCTCGCCCCGAGCCTGCGCCCTTCTTCGCTGCCCCGTGGTTCATCTTCATTCTAACGTGATGCGATTTAGAATCACCCAGGAGACATGCATCTAGATATTATCCGTGAGAGTGTTTCCAGAGAAGTTTAACTGAGGGAGGAAGTCCCGTTCTGAGGATACGCAGCACCATAATCCACATCTGGGACTGAATAGTAAAAGTGAGCTAAGCACCAGCAGGCATCTCCCTCGACTTCCTGCTACAGACTTAAAAGAACAGTCCTCTCAGTTTATTTTGCCCCGCCCTCTTCACCATGATGGGCAGTGACCTTTAAACTGTGACCAAAATAAACTTCTCCTTCCCTGTCCTGTTTTCAGTGGGTAATTTGTCACAGCAATCAGAAAAGCTATCCAATAACCATTATCCCAACATCACACAGAATGTCTCCTGAAACATGGTCGTCTCACCGGTCAGTGGGGAGTGCAGCGCCATTAATCCCAGTGCTCCAGAGGCAGAGGCGGGTGGGATCTCTGTGAGTTCGAGGCCAGCCTGGTCTACAGAGTGAGTTCCAGGACAGCCAGGGCTACACAGAGAAACCCTGTCTCAAAAATAAAGTAAAATATAATAAAATAAAATTATAATTCCTGCTTGTTCTCCCCCTCCCTCCCCGCCCCCCCCCCTTGGCTATACCAGAGGACAACATTAAGATGCTCTAATCTCGGGGCTGGTGAGATGGCTCAACGGGTAAGAGCACCCGACTGCTCTTCCGAAGGTGATAGGTTCAAATCCCAGCATCCACATGGTGGCTCACAACCATCCGTAACGAGATCTGGCGCCCTCTTCTGGAGTGTCTGAAGACAGCTACAGTGTACTTACATATAATAAATAAAATAAATCTTTAAAAAAAAAAAGATGCTCTAATCTCCGGGTGGGGTAGTCTCTGGATTGTACAACCTTTCATCTCAGTTCCAAACTTTGTCTCTGTAACTCCTTTCATGGGTATTTTGTTCCCTATTCTAAGGAAGAATGAAGTATCAACATGCTGGTCTTCCTTCTTCTTGATTTTCTTGTGTTTTGCAAATTGTATCTTGGGTCTTCTAAGATTCTGTGCTAATAACCACTTATCAGTCAAACTCAGACACTATTGCATAGGACAGCAAGAGTTTGCTGAAGGGACCCTGATATAACTGTCTCGTATGAGGCTATGCCAGTGCCTGGCAAATACAGAAGTGGATGCTCACAGTCATCTATATGATGGAACACAGGGCTCCCAATGGAGAAGGTAGAGAAAGTACCCCAGGAGCTGAAGGGGTCTGCAACCCTATAAGAGGAACAACAATATGAACTAACCAGAACCCCCAGAGCTCGTGTCTCTAGCTAGTCGGCCATCATTGGGAAGAGAGCCCCCTTGGTATTGCAAACTTTATATGCCCCAATACAGGGGAACACCAGGGCCAAGAAGTGGGAGTGGGTGGGTAGGGGAGCAGGGTTGGGGGAAGGTAGAAGGAACTTTTGGGATAGCATTTGAAATGTAAATTAAGAAAATATCTAATAAAAAATAAATATAAAAGAAAAAAAGATTCTCTAATCTCCCTCCTCAAGGGGTTGAGGTTAGCAAGGTTCCTTTTGTCAATACCTAATAGCAGAGTGTCTGCAAAGTGAACTGGATTAGGCAGGCTCCAACATTCCAGAGAAATCAAACTCAAATGATGGGCTGCTGTGTTTATCAAAATTCCTTCCATGAGGGATGTGCCCTGTGGTTAAGAGATGATGAGCCGCTCGGAGATTGTTTTTTTTGTTTGTTTGTTTGTTTGTTTGTTTTTTGTTTTGTTTTTTCGAGACAGGGTTTCTCTGTATAACCCTGGCTGTCCTGGAACTCACTTTGTAGACCAGGCTGGCCTTGAACTCAGAAATCCGCCTGCCTCTGCCTCCCGAGTGCTGGGATTAAAGACGTGCGCCACCAAGCCCGGCTCGCTCGGAGATTGTAAGTAGAGTCGCATAGCGTGGGTAAAGGCTATGGAACCAGTAGTGGGTGCTAAAGGCGGCTGGGTCTTCGTGGATCCTGTGTATGCTTTGATAGGACGTATGTTCAAGGCTGTGGCTAGAGTAAGAAGTATCTGAAGTTGACGAGATCTGGTCTTCCTGGATCTGCCTCCCCACAAAGCATATCTAAACTCTCTCCTACTGAAGAAACACGGACAAGTGTTTATAGAGAACACCACGTAAGCTACCCCAGAGCTTCTGGCGTGACGTATAGCCAGCCTCGGCCTCCCATAGAATTGTCTCCAGAAAATTTTAATTTTCTTGAGTTTAGCTAGTTACTGATTGTTAAGATTTGGAGCCCCTGCTCTAAATAGAACTGTGGGCACTCTTACTTTATGCACACGAGGATAGCCCTCTTCTGGTGTGTCTGAAGACAGAGATGGTATACTAATATAAATAAAATGAATAAATAAAAGGGGAAAAAGCTATGAAATAGCATGATATATATAGATAGATAGAGATAGATGGACACATATATAGACACATATACATATATATGTGTGTGTGTATACACATATATGTGTGTGAGTATATATATATATATATATATATATATATATATATATATATATATATATATATATATATATATATATATATATATATATATATATATATATATATATATATATATATATACATACATACATATATATGTATATGTGTGCGTATATATAGAGAGATATACACATATACATATATATATCACATATATATATGGAAAAGTCCATGATAAGTACATATAAAATACACACGCACACACTTTGAGACAATTCTTGATATCATCCTCACCTTCCAGGTGAGGAAGGAACCTGAGACTTGGAGATGGTAAATAATTTGCCCACAGTCCCAGTCCACAAGGGCAGAACCATTCACTGTATAAACCAACCTGGTGAAATAGACCTTCCTAGAGCATTTGGAGAAAATGTATCCAGGAAATACCTGTTAAAGAGGCAAGGAAGCAGCCGGGCATGGTGGCGCACGCCTTTAGTCCCAGCACTCGGGAGGCAGAGGCAGGTGGATTTCTGAGTTCAAGGCCAGCTGGTCTACAGAGTGAGTTCCAGGATAGCCAGGGCTATACAGAGAAACCCTGTCTCGAAAAAAAAAAAAAAAAAAAAAAAAAAAAAAAAAAAAAAAAAAAAAAAAAAAAAGGGGAAAAAAAAAAAAAAAAAAAATAAAAAAAAAAAGAAAAAAAAAAAAAAAAAAAAAAAAAAAAAAAAAAAAAAAAAAAAAAAAGAGGCAAGGAAGCCTTACAAAGGAACAAATGGGGCCTGGAGAGACAGACAAGTCTCTAGGGAGTGGGGGGGTTGTACAGCCAGAAAGAGCTCAAGTAAATATATATATAATAAAATTTTAAAAATTAAAAAATAAAAAAATTAAAAAATAAAAAAATCTCTAGAACTAGTCAGGCCCATAACACTTGTAATCTCAGCATTAGGCCAGTCAGGAGTTCAAGGCCATTCACTACCAAATGGCCAGTCTGGACTACATGAGTCTGAAGCTTAGTAGCTAATAATCAGTGTCTGTGATACACATCTAACCCATCACCTGTTTTTACACAGCTTATTTTTACAAATGAAAAATGGCTTTTGCTGGGCTCAGTGTGTAAGGGCATCTGCTGCTGGGCCTGAAAACTTGAATTCAATCCCCAGGATCCACGTGGTGGAAGAAGAAAACAGCTTCCCAATTCCTGTAGGTTGTCCTCTGACCTCCACATGCACACACACACACACACACACACAGAGAGAGACACACACACACTCAGACACACACACAGACACAAACTCAGACACAAAGAGACACACACAGACATATACAGACACACACATACACAGACACACACACACACAGACTCACACACAAGCTCTTGCCATATGAGGCCGACTACAACCCAAGAAGAAAGGCCTCCCTGGAAACCAGCCAGCCTGGCACATTCCTAGCCTTTAGGACTATAAGTAAGTGTGTTTCTGTCCTTTATAGCACACCAAAGCCTATACCCACTCTCTACACTATATGTGTTGCCAGGAGCTGGGTTACTGGGCAGCTGGCATTAAGCCCTTACTCTAAGGAGCCTGAGCTAGCATTGGTGCTGGTGGTGTATGTGACAGTGTGTGGCATCTCCACAAGCCTCTCTAGCCTGCAACACCGGGAGCAGAGCAGCCGTGGTGGACCCTCTTGCAACTGGCCCTACTTTCTCCTGATCTCCTCCCTGTCTTCCCTTCCTACACATAAATACTTTAAAGGCTTAATTCTGAGACATGTTGCTCTGTTCTCCCCAGGCGATAACTGTACCTCACTACTTCTGCGATACATATTTTTTTTTGTAGCTTAATATGACTGAAATTAACACGTTGTTAGCATCCACTGAGTCTCATCAACTGCCGTTAGCTTGGACGGAAGTCAAGTTTCTCTAGAGAGAAGCTGAGATCATGCCTCAAATATGGCTCAAAACCATAAGGGGGCCACCTTGGATTAAATTCTCTCCCTGACCTTTTTTTTTTCCCTTCAGTCACTGGAGAGAGTCCAGTCCCAACAACCACAAGAATGTGTCTGTGGTTCCACTCCAGGGAAGGTTTCCATTCCTGGCTCCCACCCCAGAGCCATGTTGAAAGCGTCAAGGTTTCTTTTTGAACTGCTTTGTATAGAACCTCCCACACGCACATAAGGATGTAGCCTTTTTTTTTTTTTTTTTTTTTTTTGGTCTTATCAACATCAGCTGTTGAATGACCCAGATAGAGTCGCCATCTTGGGTGTTTTAACTTCATGGGGTTTTTGAAGACACGATACTGGTTTTATTTGTGTGTATGTGTGTGTGTGCATATGCAAGTGTGTGTGCACATATATGTAATTGCCTGCATACGTATACATAAGTGCCTGGAGAAGCCAGAAGAGGGTATCAGATCTTCTGGAGCTAGAATCATGGGCTACTGTGAGCTGCATGATGTGGGTACTGAGAACCAAGCTCTAGTCCTCTAGAAGAGAAGCAAGCACTCTTCACTGCTGAGCCATCTCTCCAGCCCTGTTCCTCATCCCGTTTTGTTTCAGGGTTGGTTTGCTTTTTGATGTGTATGTATCCATGCCCCTGCATGAGTTTGTGTGCACCACATGCATGCAAGTATCCAGAAAGGCCTGAAGAGGGTATCAGATCCTCTGGAACTGAAGTTATAGAAAGTTGTGAGTCTTGATATAGGTGCTGGGAAGCAAGAGCCGTAAGTGCTCTAACCACCGAGCACCTGACGGTTTCTCTCAGCATAACCAAAATAGAAGGACCTCCGGGCCATGATGATGCTACAGGCTCAGAGGCTGCTGGCCAGGTTATAGGACAGTTAATAAATCATAACGTCCCTAGAAAGCACAGAGGAGGGATTTAAAAATACCTTACCCGGCTCCTGCAAGTGTCCAAAAGATCAGTGGACGAGAGTGAGCTACACGTTCACGCATTTACTTGCTCATGCCTTTAAGCCATTAATTACATCCTAGGAACACAAAATCTAGGGGTAAACATAAAGATAGTATTAAATTGATAGATGCTAGATTTGGCATATCAAGACCCGTTTGTGGGCTGGCAAGATGGCTCAAGTACAGGCACTTGTTATGCAGGTCTAGTGACCCTGGTTCATCCCCCACATGAGGGTGGATAAAAGAAATCAGGTCTACAAGTGCACCATGGCACATGCACGCACATGCAATGATTTCAAAACACTTTTCTAAAGAAGGGTGGCGAGTCAACTCTGCAGTTAAGAGCACCGGCTGCTCATGCAGAAGATCCAGGTTCAACTCCCAGTACCCACGAGGCATTTCTGAACCATCTGTATCTCCAGTGCCAGGAGATCCAGGCCAGATCTATTGTTGTGCTGAGGTCACCTCCATGAGGAAAGAAAACACCTGGAAAGAGTTGCAAGGCGGTGGGAGTGGGGGGGGTGGAGATATGGCAGGATCCATCTTGTAGGGATTCTGGTCAAGAAAATCACTCTTTGATGTCAGGAGACACCAGCATGAAGAGGCTGTGGAGGACGGAATCCATGGAGCACAAGCTGTGCCCAGGTCTCGGGACGGCACTGGGCACATCTGGTGGATCACAAGCACCTGTAACTCCAGTTCCAGAGGATCTGAGGCCTGTGTGTGGCCTTTAATAAAACCTATGTCCATATGGTATACACACATGAACTCGTGCATATATGTATCAAATAGGCAAATAAGTAAACCTCTTGAAAAGAATATGTAGAAAGTGCACCGAGAACGTAGCTCCATTGATAGAGTGCTTGCCTAGCGCACACCACATCCTGGCTTCTATCCCAAGCATTATAGATCCGGGCATGATGGTGACTCCTCTAATACCAGCATTAGAGAGGTACAGGCAGGAGGATCAGAAGTTCAAGGTCATCCTTAGCTTCATAGTGAGTCCAAGAAGAGCTTGGGATACATAAGACTACATCAAAACAGAGGAGTGGACAACAAACGGATAATGAATGACAACCTCCTAATGCCTTGCTCTTTGGCACTGGTTAAAGATTAAAATAATTTTAAACTTATTGCTTTCAAGTCCTCTGTATACTATTCTTCAGATCCATTTTTCTGGCCCTCAGGTGAGATTCTATATCACGGGGGCTGGGGGGGGGGCATAAGGAGAGACTTGAACTATATATGAGGTTACTTTCAGCCTTAAAGGGTTGAGAGTGGGAACAATACTTAGAGAGTAGAGGTGTTAAGTCAAACCCTGATAACCTGAATTTGATTCTGGATCCCATAAGGCAGCAGGAGAGACCCAACCTCCACGTGCTATGACACATATACAATCACACATACCCATGCAATAAATAGGATAAATAGATGATGGATGGATGGATGGATGGATGGATGGATGGATGGATGGATGGATGGATAAACAGACAGATAGATGATAGACAGATGGGTGGATAGATAGATAAATAGGTAGATAAACAGATAGGTGATAGATGATGATAGATAGATTATAAATAGGTGGTACATAGATAAAATAAATGTGATAGATCATAAGTAGATAGGTGATAGATAGATAGATAGATAGATAGATAGATAGATAGATAGAGCAGAACAGGGCTTCCTATCTATCCAGACTGATCCAATGCCCCCCCCATACCTCTCCAGATTAATCTGCCCTGGAAGCAGCTGACGCTACAGGTGATCTTACAGGTAAATGTGAGCAACCAGAGACATCAGCTTCAAGACTGAGTAAGGACAGACACCATAGCAAGGCTGAACAAAGTCTTGAAGAGAAAGACATGTCCCTTCAGTCCCTGTCTTGAAGCCATCAAACAGGGCAAACTGCTACTGTTTGATAAAGCTTGATAGCGGAGTAGTAACCAGCCTTAAAGCTGGACCATCTGTGACAAGCCTGGGTCGTTCCCTATCACAGTGGCCCAGATCTCTGTTGCTCTGGAGAGTCCAAGGAAGGGGCTTACATGCTGAGAAACAGAGAATCTAGACAGCAGCAAACAAGACCCCCAAACCTGCCTTCTATGGGAGCCTAGCAACACATCGTCCTACCCTGTAGAGTTCTGAGAAAGTGCAGCCCCATGTTACACTTGAATGAAGAACTCTGAGACAGAACACCCAGTCATACCAGGTTCCTAGATCCCATGTAACTGGTCTGATAGATGGTTCTTTAAAAGGGAAACACTTGCTGGGAGTATGCTGGCCCACACATTTTATTCCAGCACTCATGAGGAAGAGACAGGTTGATCTACATGAGTTTCAAGGCCAGTCTAGGCCATGTATTGAATTCTAGACCAGCCAGGGATACATAGTGAGACCTGGCCCGGAAACAGGGGTTGGTATCAGACAATTATTAAAACAAGAGACTCCTAGGAATCCCATGTTGGAGGAAGAGAAAACCTAAATCTGCTATGACATCCAGAAGAGGAATTTGCCGCTGCAGGAAGAGATTTCACACCCTTCTGACAACGAATCAGGCCAACTTCCAGAGAGCCCTCTACCTCAAGGCTTCCTCTACTTAAACCTAAAGTTCACATCAGGACAAAGACAGGCTCGGAGGTCAGTGGGCCTTCACTTGGCTTGTTTCTCTTCCCCCTGTGGCCCCAGTGACTACATCTCAGCTTTTCAATGTTGCTTGACTCTCTTAATGGGTCTGTTTTGGACAGGTGATCCTGCCTGGCTTGTAGAAACTGCCAGAAGCCAGGCTTTGAATCTAGAAACCCTGGATTCATAGACTGTGTGAGACTATAAACGTTTTCTGTTCATAGTGCTACATGCCGAGACAGTTTGACCCCAGAGCAACACTTAAGACATATTTGATATATTATTCTTCTTTTTCCTCTGACTCTAAAGAATCGCATAATAATTTAGTCATATGTCACCGGTGTCTTCCCACGTTGATCATCTGGAGCTCAGACGACGGACCTTTCATCCATTTGCACATTGAGAGACTGGTCTCTTAAATGAAGAGTCTTGCAACTTCCCCGCGAGGACTCAAGATAAATGGTGCCTTCAAAATGAAAAATCTAAGGAAACAATCTGTTCTAGATCAAACTAGTAACATAATGTACAGCCAAAGCTGCTGGTAAGGGAGTCAGGAGGTGCCACCTCAGAGAACTGGTTAATGTTGATAGAGACAAAGAAGGTGGCTGCCAAGAAAGGGGGGTGGGGTGGGAGGTGAGGGGTGGGGGGTGGGGGTGGGGACAAAACTCAGCATTTCTGCAAGCATTTCTGCAATGCTCCACACTGCCACTAGATGGCAATAAAGTTGTATCGTGCGATCATTCACTTAGCCAGCTGAAGGAAGTACTTTCAGGAAGTGTCACTGAATAAAAGCCAAAGAAAGTTTTAGTTGCTTAGTTGACATAATTTTTTTTTTAAGATTTATTTTATTTATTATATGTAAATACACTGTAGCTGTCTTCAGACACTCCAGAAGAGGGCGCCAGATCTCGTTACGGATGGTTGTGAGCCACCATGTGGATGCTGGGATTTGAACTTATCACCTTCGGAAGAGCAGTCGGGTGCTCTTACCCGCTGAGCCATCTCACCAGCCCGACATAAATTTTTAAATTACTGTTTCTGTTCGGGAATTAAAATTACATTTCACAGATTGATTTTGAGGCCAAAAGTCGGTTCTTGGAAAAAAAAAAAAGGTAAGTTCTAATGTATTCATTATTTATCTTAAATATTGATAGCCTAGGGCCCGTGTGAGATGGTCCAGTGAGCACCTGCTGCCCAGCTTAGCAACCTGAGTTTGATCCCTGAAACCTACATAAATGTGTAAGAAGAGAACTGACCTCATAAAGTTGTCCTCTGACCACATTGCGTGCCTTGGCACATACACCATAAACATCAAACTCTCTCTGTCTCTGTCTCACACACATACACATGCATTCACACAAATAAACCATAAATACCTTTCTCTCTCTCTTTCATACACATGCACAATCATATAGTAATAATGATAATAATAATTTAATAATTAGAAATATATTAATCACTTTTTTTTTTTTGGTTTTTCGAGACAGGGTTTCTCTGTGTTGCCCTGGCTGTCCTGGAACTCACTCTGTAGACCAGGCTAGCCTCGAACTGAGAAATCCACCTGCCTCTGCCTCTGCCTCCCAAGTGCTGGGATTAAAGGCGTGCACCACCACTGCCCAACTTTAATCACATTTTATAAGCATTCATCCTGCCGATTCATAATCTTTAATTTGAGGTACATTCATTTCAATTTTTAAAAATTGGTACAGAGAGACCAAAGGACAAAAAGGTCGTCCACAACTACAGCTCACGTCTCCTTTCTTTCCTCCCAACTAGTCCCAACTATAAGAGGTCATCTAGCTTAATAATTAAGCATACAGGCCTTGGAACTACGTTGGGTAGGTTTAAATCCTATTTCCAGCTTGAACTGTATCTCATTAGCACCGTCAGAAATAAATGAGTTTTTAAAATGAATTTGTATGCATGGAGTAGTGGTGGTAACGTTTCGACAGGAGTTTCAGATATTGAGTATTTTTTTAGGTCCTGGCCTCTGAGGTACCCTGCACTATGGAAACCCGTAGTAAGAACAGAAGCATGGACCACAGCCAAGAGAACCAAGGTCCACAGATAAAGAAGCAAACGGGGTCAACAGGAATTGGTCCCTACTGTTGACAGAGACGACACCCTCGCAGAGAATAAACTAGAACACAGCCTTCAGGATCTGAAGTCGGTGAACCTTCACCCCTATCATGGCAAAATCACTCTTATTTATCGACTGAGGAAACTCCCCCGAGACAAGCATGCAGCCATATTAGCATAGCTGAAACCCTGAACCATTCGCACACACTGCCATCCATTCCCTGTATTCTGGTTATTGTCACCGAACCTCCTAAAGAACCTGACCTTTGCTACAGCCAAGTCGGAGACAGACAGAGAGAAGGAGCGGGTATCTTTGACGCTTAGACTTATGCAGTAAGGTAATAGTTTTCAGGGGCTAGAGAAACAGCTCAGTGGTCAAGAGCACTGACTGGTTGTTTTTTTTTTTGGGGGGGGGGGGCTTGAGACAGGGTTTCTCTGTGTAGCCCTGGCTGTCCTAGAACTCACTCTGTAGACCAGGCTAACCTCGAACTCAGAAATCTACCTGCCTCTGCCTCCCGAGTGCTGGGATTAAAGGCGTGCGCCACCAGGTCCTGGATTCAATTCCCTGCAACCACACAGTGGCTCACAACCATCTGTCATGGGATCCAATGCTCTCTTTTGGTGTGTCTGAAGACAGCTACAATGTGTTCATATAAATAATATAAAACCAAAATCTTTAAAAGAAAACAAAGGTAATGTCTTACCAATATATGAAAATAATAATAATAATAATAATACATTTCTAGAGAAAGTTCCCAGCCTTCCCTGCCCCCAAACAACTCAGAATCATTTTGCTGTTGGAGAAAGACAAGGGGGGGGTTGAAAGAAAAAGCAGAGAAAGACAATGTTCGTTCAGGGTTACCTTCCAGTCAGTGACCAGTGTGCTCCTGAGAAAGGACTCTGAGAATGTCCCATTGTCTCCCACCGCTGGGCTCGGAGACAGGAATACTAAAACACCCAAGTAGACAAAGGGCTTCTGGAACAGGGTATTCAGCCCCACTGCAGGTGGAAACTGGAAACTGAAGGACTCCTCAGTCCAGCAACTACCAGAGCAGGAGACTATCAGCCTTGGGAGTGAGGGCAGATGGCTCTGTAAGAGAGCCGCAGAAGTCCCCCAAATGGTGGTGGCACAATGCAGCCAGAAATGCAAGATGAGTCTCTCCCGGTGCAGCTAGTGAGGAAATGGGAAGAATTATCCCAGCATGTGGAAAGTCACAAGGGAGATGCAGAGAAAAGCTGGGCCCTGGGAAACAAGGGAGGGTGTGGCTGGGAATACCCTAGAAAGTGGGTGGATCCCACAGGAAGTGGTTTCAGCTGTTTCCAGAATAAAACAGAGATAAGGTGCTCAATTCTACCACCCAAAAGTTCAAGGCATGAGGGGTCTGGCTATGGTCCAGATTGCTTTTCTGTTGCTGACATAAACACCTTGACCACAAGAAACGTGGGGAAGGAAAGAGTTTATTTCAGCTTATACTTCCAGCTCCAGGGATGTCTGGGCAAAACCTTAAACAGGAACTGGAGCAGAGACTGTGGAGACCTGCCTTGCTCCCAGGCTCCTGGTCAGCTGTCTTTCCTGTACAGCTCAGGCCCATCCGCCTAGGGATGGCACCACCCATAGTGGCATGGGCCCTTGTACATCAGTTAGCAATCATGGAAACGCCTCTACGGATAAGCGCACAGGCTGATCTGATGGAGCCAGTTCTTCAACTGAGGATCTCTCTCTTCCGAGATGCTGCACTTGGACAATCAAGATAAATCATCATGAAAAGCTAAAGTTGCCCCTGCCCCAGGACCCCAAGTCATCCAGGACCCACATTTGCTGGCACTTTACCACCATGGCCCAGAATACCACTCTTTAAGAAACTAAGGTGGTAAGCCTTTAATCCCAGCACTCGGGAGGCAGGCAGATCTCTGAGTTCGAGGCCAGCCTGGTCTACAAAGTGAGTTCCAGGACAGCCAGGGCTATACAGAGAAACCCTGTCTCGAAAAAAACCAAAAAAACAAAACAAAACAAAACAAAAAACTAAGGTGGTTTACACCCTGGTTCCAGCCTGAGAGGAAGAAAGAAAGAGAATACAAAAGCAAGGGCTGGTGCGAGTTATTTAATACCGCAACCCAGACCCTCCATATTGGCCCTATTCGGCAGGAGCTGGGCAGCATTTTTGTATACTTGAGTTCATGGACTGCCATGGCCAACAGTTGCCCTTAATTCACATAAAAGAATATACTTAAAGGAAATAAGAAGCTGTAGTCCCTTCTAAAAACCTCAACAGATTTTGGATTTTCCCAGCCATCGCGGTACAGTAACATTTTAATAACATTGTCAGCTACATTTAAAAATCTTCAGTATTAAAATGGTTCTGGCACATATATTTATTCTTTTTATTTCCAAATTCCTATGTAATTTATTCCCTCAACTTGTTTCTCCAGATGGTTTAAAAAAAAATGGATACAGAAGGCTGGGGTGTAGCTCAGTCGGTATAGTTCTTGTCTAGCATACATGTTGCCTAGCAAGCGTGCTGTCCTGGATTGACGCCCCAGCGCTTAATAAACCAGGAATGGAGGCACATACCTGCAATCCCAGCTCCTGGGAGGTGGGGGCAGGAGGATCATCCTTAGCTGTATATCCAGTTCAAGGCCAGCCTGGACTACCAGAGACTGGATCTCAAACAATAAAACCAAAATAAACAGAAGGGAGGTAATCCTGTGTCAATTTGCATCGACCTATGCAGGTCTTGTCTGCTGGACCTGGACGCTGAAGACCTGAAAGAACAGGGCGGACTAGAGTGTGATGCTGTAGACAACCTTACTTCAGTTCCGTGTCTTTTTATACACAATGTAACAAAGAAAGGAATGACCCAAGGAAGGCTGTACGAGTTTTGAAAAAAAAAAAAAAGTGATCAGAAAAATATGCAAATTAGCACCAGTAAGCGCATACTAAGTATTAACAGGGCAGCCCTTTCCCAGAACTTTCTCAGGACAGACCAGTTTAAACACAGTTACCTGGAACGTACTGTAGACTATAGCTGGGAAAGCACAAAAGCAAGACAGAAGGCCATGTTCAGATTCAGGATATACTGACCACATTGGGTTCTATAGCTATGTCCAGACATCCAACAAGAATGAATAAAACTGTCTTATGGCTTGAACAATGTTTAACACAGGAAGCACAAAATCACGTCCAAGAACAATCCAGGAAACAAGACACCCCTGAGGTAAAAGGCCCTCTGCCTTTTCTCCTGGAGCCTTTCCCACAGTTCCTGAAGGCATTCACTGTTCACCGCGGCTCATTCTTCTGTGTTCCGACAGTGATGGGTGCTGATGCACAAGGGAGGTTAGTCCATAGACTGGCCCGTGTCTACGAGATAGCTTGACGCAAACACACAGTCGGGTTGTCCCTCGTATTCAGTACTTTTCTGCCGCTGCGGTAAGATACACCATGACCAAGACATCTTTTTGTTTGTTTGTTTGTTTTGTTTTGTTTTGTTTTTGTTTTTGTTTTTGTTTTTCGAGACAGGGTTTCTCTGTGTAGCTCTGGCTGTCCTGGAACTCACTCTGTAGACCAGGCTGGCCTCGAACTCAGAAATCCACCTGCCTCTGCCTCCCCTGGGATTAAAGGCGTGCGCCACCACGCCCGGCCCTTTGTGGTTTTTTTTTTTTGTTGTTGTTTTTGAATGACCAAGACATCTTAAGGAAGACGGTCTTGTTGTTATGTTGTCTTGTGGTTTAGCACCCATAATGGCAGGGAAGAGGCAGAAGGCAGGTAGGCATGTGGACCAGGATGCTGCGAGTTCACATCTTGAACCAGAAGTACAAAAACGGAGAGAAGGGCAAATTGGGAGCAGTGCAAGGTCTTTGAAACCCGCAATGCTCGTGCCCAATAACGTACTTCCTCTAGCAACACTAAACTTCCTAGACCTCCTCAAACAGCGCCACCAACTGGGATCTAAGTGTTCAGATGCCAGAACCCATGTGAGATGTTAACTTGTTAGCATCCCTTCTAGGCTCCGCCCATCAGTTACCTAGCAACAGCCAGGCAGGCCTGGCATGCTATAAAAAGGACTGTTTGGCTTCTGTGCTCTCCCTGATCTCTCTCTCTCTCTCTCTCTCTCTCTCTCTCTCTCTCTCTCTCTCTCTCTCTCTCTCTCTCTCCCTTCCTCCGTCCGTCCGTCCGTCCGTCCGTCTGTCCCTCCTTTCTCTCTTTCTGTCCCTCTCTTTCTCTGCCTTTATTCACTTCTCAACCACCCCCCATGCCCCAAATAAACTTCATTTTATACTAGACCCATCGTACTGCTGATACCTCAGGGTGATAGGGATGCCTCAGCATGGGCCCGCTAAGCCCCCCTCCCCCCAGCCCCCACAGCACCATACCATGTATTACAAAACATATCCTGAGAGGTTTCTCATTGAAACCACCCAGCCCTCTTAGACATCTGAACTAGAAGTGGACGGAGGGGAGAGAGAGTGAGGGGCAGAGGCTGAACCAGGCTGTGAGTCAACCGCCAAGGTCTCCCGCAGGCTGCGGACTCCCAGTAACTGACACAGTGAAGCCAGCCAGTTGTCTATTCTGTCAAGCAAGGGTGAGCGAAAGGTCACGTGAAAGTCAAGGTCAGTGAAAAGGGCTTCTGGCTGGTCTCCAATGCCTCCCGCTGAGACCCTGGAAGTCGCGCGCGCGTTAGTGTGGAGAGGTTACAGACAGAAGAGTCTGGGGTCTCAGAGCGGGTGAGCATCCCTGCTGACTGTCTATGTGGAAGAAATACATCAACGAGGTTTGAAACCCGAGAGTGGGGCAGCTAATGGTTAATTATATAACACAGCAGCAAAAACACTTTAGTGTTTGCATACTGTAATTATTCTCGTGAAGGCAGCTCAGGAACCTGTAGTTAAAGAGAAACCAGTAAGTCTGGAACTTCTGTTCCTACCTGGTGTTTGCCCTAACCCTGGCATTGTTGGCAATATCTCATAGGGAAAGTTTCTCACATCTTGTCTTGTTTATAGGAAAACTGCATGTCCTATGCCCTTTAACCACAGTGACAGAAGTGTGAAATATAGAGAAGCCAGAGAGACGGCTCAGTAAATAAAGGCACTTGTCACCAAGCCTGGAGGACCAGAGTTTGATCCCTTATATCCACATGGTGGAAAGAGAGAACCCAAGCCCACCTCTGACCTCTGACCTCCTCATGTGTACTGTGACATACATATGAAACCCCCTCCACATGCACACAGAATAAATAAAACTAATATAAAAAAAAGGCCATTAAGTCTGGCAGTGGTTATGGCACAAGCCTTTAACCCCAACACTTGAGAGGCAGAGGCAGGAGGATACCTGTGAGTTCTAGGCCAGCTTCCTTCCCCCCGCAAAAAAATTAAGTCAAAACTAAATATATATGTATGTATGTGTATATATATATACACTAGTGCTGGAATTAAAGGCATATGCTACAGCCACCACCCAGCATAACACGCATTTTTAAAGATTTCTTTTTTGTTTTTTAATGTGTGTATGTGAGTTTGCCTCCACATCTGTGCCTGGCACTCACAGGGGCTCCCCTAAAGCTGGATGGAAATTCCTGAGCCACTAGCCATGGGTGCTAGAAACTAAATTGGGGTTTTTCTCAAGTGCAGTTAACAGCTAAGCTTTCACTCCAGCCCATAAAATGGCTTTTTTTTTTTAAGTTAGAGGTTGGTGTTGAGAAGGAAATTTTTATTTTTATTTATTTGTTTTATGTGCTACAGCTCATGTGTGGAGTTCAGAGGATAACTTTGTGAGCGTTGATTTTTCCCCCTTGCTGAGGCAGGGTCTCTCTTCCTTCTGCTGCTCCAAAGTGTGTACTCTACTGATGGCTCCTCTGCCTGAACAACTCCTCTCACTGTAGGAGAGTGCTGGGTTACAGGTACTTGCAACTTCATCCTGCTTTTCACAGTCTGGACTTGCAGGAATCCAGCTTACCAGGAAAGGATTTCTCTCTCTCCTTCGCTGCTATTTCTTTCCTAGCTGAAGAATCTACAAGGAAAGTCACATTCACGGAAGAAAACCACGCAAGCTATGTCTCGGTTTTCTAGATCTAAAGAGGTGAGGCCGCTTGTGAATGTTCAAGTCTGAGGAAGTGAGTGGTGTTGGGGATAGAGATGATTAGATGAACAGGTTTGTCACGAACCCATGATAACCTTCTGAGAGTTTGGCCGGCCACACTGGCTAGTCTGGCTCCTTCTCTCTGTCCTCAGCCTTCGGTAACAAGAACGTTCCTCTTCTCTAATTACAGGGTGAGCACCTCTCACGGTACAGATTTCATGACCTGCTTCAGGGGAAAGGCAGAGAATTCTCTCAGGGCTTGCCTGGGAGACGGGGAGACCATGCTTCCCTCTTCCTCCAGGTCTTTCTTTCTTTTTTTTCTTTCCTTCTCCCCCCTTTCCTTTCTCCCTCTTGCTCTGAACCATAGTTTCTCTATTATTTGTATCTCATTACGGATGGTTGTGAGCCACCATGTGGTTGCTAGGATTTGAACTCATGACCTCTGGAAGAGTAATCAGCGCTCTTAACAGCTAAGCCATCTCACCAGCCCCTTCTTCCGGGTCTTCAAATGACAGGATGCTGCCTATGGAGAGCACATCCTGAACTCCATCATCAGAGCCAATATATCAATAGGTAAAATCCAAGACACTTGCTCTCTACAGGAGGCTACAGAGGTAGCTCTGTTGGCACAGGGCTTGCCAAGCAAGCTGGAGTTGCTCAGTTAGATTCCCAGCTCCGCACAAAAAGCTCACTACGCTTGCCTGTAACTCTGGCACTATGCTGGCTGGTCCCGGGGAGAGGTCATTCTCGAAAAACAAGATGGGTGGCACAGACTCACATACACATACACACACACACACACCCTCATAAAGATATACATGCAGGCAAAACACCAAACTGGAGTCACAGACAGTTGTGAGCTGCCACGTACGTGGGTTCTGGAAATCAAATCAAATCTGGGTCATTTGGAAGAGCATCCGGTGCTCTTTACCCCTGAGCCATCTCTCTTGCCCTTAGCCTACTTAGTTTATTTTTTGTTTTGTTTTGTTTTCTTGTTTTGTGTTTTTGAGACAGGGTTTCTCTGTATAGCCCTGGCTGTCCTGGAACTCACTTTGTAGACCAGGTTGGCCTCGAACTCAGAAATCCGCCTGCCTCTGCCTCCCGAGTGCTAGGACTAAAGGCGTATGCCACCATGCCTGGCTCGGTTGTTTTTTTTTTAAGATTTGTTTAGTTTTATGTATATGAGTACTCTATCTGCATGTATACCTGCATGCCAGAAGGCATCAGATCCCATTACAGATGGTTGTGAACCACCATGTGGTTACTGGGAATGGATCTCAGGACCTTTGGGAAAGCAGCCTGACTGCTGAGCCATCTCTCCAGCCCTATAGTTAGGGTTTCTATTTTTGCAAGGAAACACCATGACCAAAAAGCAAGATAGGAAGAAAGGGTTTATCTGTCTTGCCTTCCACATCACTGTTCATCATCGAAGGAAGTCAGGACAGGAACTCAAACAGGGCAGGAACCCAGAGGCAGGAGGCCATGGAGGGGTGCTGCTTACTGGCTTGCTCATCATGGCTCGCTCAGTCTGCTTTCTTACAGAACCCAGGACCAGCAGCCCAGGGTTAGAACACTGTGGATTGAGCCCTCCCCCACTGATCATTAATTAAGGAAATCCCCTACAGCTGGATCTCATGGAGGCATTTCCTCAATAGAAATTCCCTCCTTTCAAATGACTCTAGCTTGTGTCAAGTTGACATAAGACTAGTTCAGGGCACTTACCGATATTTAAAAGCATAAAAAGAGAAAGGTGTCTACTCCACCCTAGGGACCCTCAACTCTAGTGGCAACTGGCTAGAGCTGTTTGATGAAAGACGAAGGTAAGGCATGAATGCTTTCCAACTGGGATGCAAGGTCAAATGTCATTAATCACGTTCCCTGATAATATGGTTGGCTGGTCCTAGAGGTCTGGAGTGGGGGTGGAGTGGGATGGAGTCAGACCTTCACACACCCAGTCACCCCCAGGAATGTCAAGGATGGATCACACAGAGATGGGGTGAAGAAAGAGTCCCTGGAATGGTGAGGATGGATCACATATAAATCACTGTTATGTCTCAAGCCCAAGACAAACAGCTAACAGAGGTACCTAACACCATATCAGAGCTGACCCTGGCCACCAGGTTCTCCCACCATCCCTGAGTCCTTAACCTTTCCAGATCCTCCTGGCTGGTATACTCCACCCCATACCCTAAACTTCCTTAAACGCCCCACGGTTACCTGGCAACAGCCAGGTAGGTCTGGCCCACTACAAAAGGAGTTGCTTGTCCCCTCCTCCCTCTCTTACTCCTTCTTCCTGGCTTGCTTCTTTCTTGCCCTCTTTGACTCGTCCCTTCCCCCTTCCCCCTTCCCCCTTCGCCCTTCCCCCTTCCCTTCTCCCTCTCTCCATATGGTCATGGCCAGCCTCTACTTCTCTGCTCTCTCCCTCTGCCTCTACTACCCTCTTGACTCCCCTCCCCATGCCCTAAAAAAAACTCTATTCTATACTATATAATAGTATAGAATGTGGCTGGTCCTTCAGGGAGAAAGGATGCCTTGGCATGCCCCCCCCAGGCATTCCCTCTCCCCCACACCTCACCACACCCCCATAGAACATATTCTTATACCTCTTTGTCTTTTTATAATCACATCGTGTACCACAGATGAGGTCACCCCAGGAATGGAGAGTAGATCACATATAGATGAGGTTACCCCAGAAAAGGTAAGGATGTATCTCACGTGGATGAAGTTACCCCCAGGAATGGTGAAGATGCATCACACATAGATGAGATCACGTCACCCCCAGGAATGGTGAGGATAGATCACACACCCAGTTACTCCTGGAATGGTAAGGACGAGTTACACAGAGATGAACTCACCCTGGGAATGGTGAGCCCTCTACAGGGAGGGCTATTAGGGAGGGCATTGGCTGAAAATCCCTGCCACAGAGATCAGAGAAAACGGAAAAGGTTAAATACGGAAGAGACCTTCAAAGGTCACCTCCCTCTTTGCATGGAAGAGGAAGCCAAGGTCCCAGAAGGCTGCGTATCTCTCACAGAGTGCATTTACAGAAAAACCCAACCCAAGACTGCAGGCGCCTTCCACTGCAGTAACAGAAATGGGAAGGGAAAGGGAAAAAAAAAAAAAAAAAAAAAACCACCGAGTGAGTCAGGCAAGCGGGACACAGTCTCCCTTCCCCCCACCTCGGGGTGGTGGCTGGCAGCCAACTGGAGCTTGCTGCATATTTAATTTAAACCTTTGTCTGCCCTGGCAAGGACAAAGTACAATCTGTTTTATGTAAAAAGTCTTCCCCGAGGAAAGCCGAAGCCTCCAGCTGCGAAACTGATTGATGTTCTTAAACCCCCCCCAGGAGCCTCTGTAGGGATCCGAGGTTGCAGTTTCCAAAAAAAGAGTTTGGGGGGTGGAGGGGAAGGAAAGCACTCCAAACAAACAAGCAAAACAAAATTTCTTCCTTTTATTGTGTTACTCTCAATCTAGGAGAATTAGCCTGAAACTAGAGGGAGAAGCCTACAAATAAAGGCTATATTTTACAAGCCGATTTCGGAGCCCCAGATGGGAGGGGCTGGGACAGCTAGCTGCCGCAGGAGGCTGGAGTCTAGGAGCTTTGTCTACAAGCTCCTTCTGCATTGCCTTAGATGGCCTAATCTAATCAATACAGATACCAAAACGTCCTAAAGATGCCTTAAAGTAAAGCCTTCGTGTCAAGGAACATCACTGTTGGGAAAGTGAGATGGAGATTAGGAGTCACCTTGTTTTGAGAGCTCTGTGGGTTTCCTGATAGCCTGTTTTCAGAGACCCTGATTTGGGTGAATCACATGTCTTACAAGACCAAGGCGTGCATTGTTGCAACCCAGTTTGGGGTCACCTCCAAGTGTTCCTGGACCTTCTAGACTTCTGCCTGAATCCCTTAGTGACCTCAGTCTCAGCTGGCGCTCAACGCTCAAAGGTTAGCGTCGAGGTGCGCTGAGGAGACCCAAAGGGGGCGGAACCACCCTGCATAGCATTAGACTTTTAACTCTGCTCCCGCCCTCGGTCCCCTGTATCAGATTGGTTGGAAAGAGAGCGTGGGTTAAGGGGGCATGGACCTGCCTTCCCCTTTCTGGTTCAGGAGCCAAACTTCATCTTGGAGTCAGAACAAAGCCATGGCCGGATCAGACGAAGCAGCTCCAGCCTGTTTTGGGACAGAGCCAGGACCCAGAAACCATTGCCATGAGCCACCAGCTGGCTCCGGTCCCGGGAACTTGTGCAGCTGCCGCACAGGCCAGACTGGGCCTGCACACTGTCACAGTGCCAGGCCCTCCATTAAGGGCCCCCGGTCTCTGCTCTCACCAGGCTCACACCCAACTGCCCCGTGTACTTTGGCACCCTCCTGCCTTGAGGTGTGTCCTGGGATGACAGGGGAGACTTCAGAACCACCGAATGACCTGCCTCCTCTTATCTTTCTGGGAATTACACAGTTGTTCTGGAACCCTTTTGGAGAGGTCAAGGTAGATGGCTCCAGTCGCTGGTCTGATGAAAATGGAGGATTGAATCATTTCCCTTAACTCTGTGTGGTCTAATTTAAGTGCCTGCCTGTCATTAGTGTTTCTAAGGAGAACACAGGCGCCCTAGCCCTGAAAACAGAAATCCCTCTCTGTAGGCCCTAATGATGGGGGGGGGGGGATCAATGAATGGCCACATTCACAGCTGTTTCCAGAAGTGGTTCCTGCTTTCTTGGACATTATGCTTCGGTAATAAAGTTAACAACAGTACAATCATCCAGGGGAAAGGTCAAAGAAGGGGAAAATCTGTTTTGAAAAAAGATCCTGCCATCTCTTTCACACACCTGAGATTATCTCTCTATGCAGTGATTTCTCCAGGTAAACGTTCCCATTGACCCTCAGATGATCTGAAAGATCTGTCTTTTGCCCCAGTTGTTTTTCTCCCAAACGTATGAGTCCCTCTCCTGCTTGAGTATAAGCCTCCAGACATCTGACAGACTGTAACAAGTCTGTCTTTAAAGGATTTGTGTATGTTTGTGTGTGTGTGTGTGCACATGTGTGTCTCATGATCACACACAGGCTAGAGTACATACATGAAGGTGCCAGCAGAGACCAGAAGAGTGTTGGATTTCCTGCAGCCGGAGTGGCAGGCAGTTGTGATCCTCCTGACACGGGTGCTGGGAAATGAACTTTGGCCTTTGGCAAGAGTTCTTAACCACGGAGCCATCTCTCCAGCTCCCCAAAGCTACCTTTCGAATCCCTTATCATCAGGCAAAGGCCTACAGGCGTTCAGTAAGCCTGGGTCTTAAGCATCTATCCTGATATAGGAAACAGGACAGGATGTCACAGTGGGGTCAGCGATCTAGAGTCCCTGTGGAGGGTGACCCAGAAGTACCGAAGCTGTAAGGACAATAAAGACTTCCAGGAAACTGGCAGCGTAGGGGAATCGGTGGCTATGTTGTTTAGTGAAGTGATAAGCGCAGCCTAGCAGTGTGCTATGTGGATTAACTCTCTGGGAATGTTTCCCAGAGAGAGTAACTGTTGAGCTGAAACTTAAAAGATGAGCAGGCTTTGGCCATGGCAGAAATGGAGCCGGCAGAGTGAGCAGCAAGATGCATCCAGGGAGAGGTATGACTCTTCCGGATACTGAGACGGGACGGTGCAGGACGTGTTTGGAGCACGGCGGGTCCTCTGGACTAGCTGGGGTGCACAGAATAACATAAGGAGCGACAGGAGCTAGATTGAGGGGGTCACATGAGAAGAGTTGGTGACTGTTCTGGAAAAGGAACCCCCTGGATTCCATCCTAAAGGCGAAGCCGAGACACGTGGAGAATCTTAAGCAACCGACGAAGTCAAGGGATTTAAGTTAGTGTGTACGACAAACGAAATGTCCGCAGAAGTCTGGAGTTGACTCCGGATGCATGAACAAGCCAAGTGGAATGAGGGCCTTTTCTCCGTCCAGTGGGGGACGGAGCTGTCCTAAATTGAACCTCTTACAGGACTGGCAGGTTTTCTCCATCCCAACCAGATAAACCCCAATTCTCCTCAAGCCCCCAAATTCAAATCTTGAGAGCTGGAAATCTTGCTTTCCCAGACAACTCCTCAAAAACAATGAACACTTGACTCAGACTGTCTGGTACCCTGATGTCTGTCTAGAGTCAGGGGTGATAAACTCTCCCCAGAAGGAACATGATAGAAGGCCAAACCTACCCCTGAAACATAGTCTGCCATATTCCAGTAGAGACCTTGCCTCGGATTACCGAACAGGCTAGATTATAGAAGACTTCTCTTCTGGTGACATTTGTTTCCTAAACTTCTACAATAAAGCCTGTTTTCCTGACTTCAGACGCACCAGAGGAGGGCGTCAGATCTTGTTACAGGTGGTTGTAAGCCACCATGTGGTTGCTGGGATTTGAACTCATCACCTTCGGAAGAGCATTCAGGTGCTCTAACCCGCTGAGCCATCTCACCAGCCCCCCTCCCAATGTTCTTAATGCCCCATTCTCTTCCTCTGCCCGTCTTCATTAGGACCAACTTTATTGGAAGGTTAACTCTCCTGGTTGTAGGAGAAATGCCAGTTAAAATTGGGTCTCTAGCATTCGGATAGATCTAATATCAGAGAGGACTTCTGAACCAAGCCAGAATTAGGTTTTACTCACTTATCTATGCTCACAGCTGTTCCGACATTCGTTCAGGTGTTGAATACCTACTCTACTGGCTAGAAGTCTAGGTTTTAGGATTCTGAAATACTGTTAAATAACTAATTGACTGAAAACAATTAGTACCTATCCCCAGGGGCAGGAGTATGTTCAGCTCCTCTATACACTTAAGGGCTAAGTGGATTCTTAGCTATGGATTCTTAGCTAAAGAACTCTGACATCAGAGGAGAGAGGAAGAGAATGTATACAAGCTGAGCATCCATAAGCCACTCACACAGCCTTCCCACTGAAAAGGCAGGCTTCATCGACCAGCATTACTGGCGTGGTCCAGCATCTTACAGACACAGATCTCTAGCGGTGTCTCCCACCCAGTTGAGTCAGAACTCGAACCGTGTGTGTGTGTGTGTGTGTGTGTGTGTGTGTGTGTGTGTGTGCGTGTGTTTTCGAGACAGGGATTCTCTGTGTAGCCCTGGCTGTCCTGGAACTCACTCTGTAGACCAGGCTGGCCTTGAACTCAGAAATCTGCCTGCCTCTGCCTCCCGAGGTGTGCACCACCACTGCCCGGCAGAAAATGCACCTTTTTAAGATTCACGGAAGAGCCCTGAGGACATCAAAATTTGAGAAGAGCTCTGACCAGCTGGGTGTGGCGGCGCATTCCCTTGATCTCAGCCTTCCGGAAGTGGAGTCAGGAAGACCGGAAGTTTGAGGCCATCTACCACTACATTGTGATGAGACCAGCCAGGGTCACCTGAGATACTGTTCAATAAACAAACAGACCTTTGAGAAGTATTCATGGGGAAGATAGATAATAACAGCACTGAGATTAGGAGTGAAGAGAGAAAGACTGTAGAATATACCAGGTAGATTGATTGGCAGGCTGTGACAGGCTGCTTCGCACCTGACCAAGCACAGGCAGCCAATGAATGGATCTTTTGGGTTTTTTGTTTTGTTTTGTTTCAATTTTTTTTTAATTTTTTAATCGTGTTTGTGGGTCTGATCACATAGTTTTAGATGTCTGAAAGGGCAGGAAGAAGGGCAACAGATCTGCTGGAGCTGGAGTTCATCTAATACTGGAGACTGAACTGAAATAGCAGTGTGTACTTTTAACTGCTGAGCAGTCTCTCCTGTCCCCTGAACAGAGCTGTTTATAAACCGATTTCTCTTTTTTTTTTTTAAAGATTTATTTATTATTATATATTAGTACACTGTAGCTAACTTCAGACGCACCAGAAGAGGGCGCCAGATCTCATTATGGGTGGTTGTGAGCCACCATGTGGTTGCTGGGACCTGAACTCAGGTCCTTCAGAAGAGCGGTCAGTGCTCCTACCCGCTTAGCCATCTCGACAACCCCCTGATTTCTCTTTTTTTTTTTTATTTACTTTTTTTTTTTTTTTTTTTTTTTTTTTTTTTTTTTTTTTTTTTTTTTTTTTTTTTTTTTTTTTTTTTTTTTTTTTTTTTTTTTTTTTTTTTTGGTTTTTTGAGACAGGATTTTTCTGTATACCCCTGGCTGTCCTGGAACTCACTCTGTAGACCAGGCTGGCCTCGAACTCATTAATCCGCCTGCCTCTGCCTCCCAAATGCTGGGATTAAAGGTGTGCGCCACCATGCCTGGCTCTGATTTCTCTTTTTATTTAGTTAGTTGGTTGGGGTTTTATTGTTGTTGCTTTTTTGTTATTTTGATAGCCCTGGCTATCCTGGGACTCACTGTGTAAACCAGGCTGGCTTCAAACTCACAGAGATCTGTCTCTCTCTGCCTCCCTCGTTCTGGGATTAAAGATGTGAGCCATCTTTATTAAAGACAAAGAAGCCATATCTGGATCTCTCTCTCTCTCTCTCTCTCTCTCTCTCTCTCTCTCTCTCTCTCCTCTCATCTCTCACTTATTTTACTTTTAATTGTGTATGTTTACAGAGTATGTGTACCCATGTGCAAGAGCCTGCAGAGCCCAGAGGAGTCAGATCCCCTACAGCTAGAGTTAGAGGCAGTTGTAAGCTGCCCAGTGTGAGGGTGGGGACTGGGAATCGAACTTGGATCCTCTGGCAGAGTAGCAAGCACTCTTACCTGCTGAGTCATCCTTTTCTCCAGCCCCCAAGGGGATCCTTCCTAATGACCGGGCATTACTGACTGAAATGGTGGGAAACAGGGAAGTTTGGGGGCACCTTGGAAGACTCGGAAGTTCCTCACTTGGGAGCACCCAGTTACCTGGCAGTCGCTTTGGTTCATCTGTCCCAAGTCCCTCCTTTTAGCTTAAATTAGATCAAAGGGCCTTCTGTCGATCACCATCAAAGAGACCTTAACTTAGCTTTCCCAGGATCCCTATCTGCTAAGAATAGCTGTGTTTAGTCTGCCTCAGGAGACCCATATGTTTTCTCCTGAGCTCCTAGACTTGACTCTCACAGCAGGCAATACACACAGAGCCTCGCTTAGATCTGGTATAAGTGTGTTTGTACTATGTTCTTACATGTTGTTACGTATTTTGGAAATGCATAACATTTTCCATAACCTATATATTTGTGTTGGGTTCATTTTTTGTATATGAATTAATGTATCTTCAGAATTTTTTTTTAGTGTTATGCATGCCTCGGGGTGTGTTTTGGGGTTGGAATTGGTAACCAAGGACAACTTTGTAGAAATTAGTTCTCTCCTTCCACCTGTGGAGCAGAGATTTGAACTCAGGTCACCAAGGTTGTGCAGCAAGTGTTTTTACTCTCTGTGCTGTATTGCTCACCCCTAATGTAGTGTGTGTGTGTGTGTGTGTGTGTGTGTGTGTGTGTGTGTGTTGCTCACCCCTAATGTAGTGTGTGTGTGTGTGTGTGTGTGTGTGTGTGAGAGAGAGAGAGAGAGAGAGAGAGAGTCTCACTGTGTAATTTTCAGTGACTGGCCTGGAACTCACTCTGTAGACAAGGCTGGCCTGGAACTCACAGAGATCCACCTGTCTGTCTCCTTAGTGTTGAGATTAAAGGCATACAATACTATACCCAACCTAGTATGTCTTTTTATTTATTTATTTAGAAAAATAAGTTCATATGTCCTCTGTTTTTTTTTAAAGATTTATTTTATTTTATTATATGTAAGTACACTGTAGCTGTCCTCAGACACTCCAGAAGAGGGAGCCAGATCTCGTTACGGATGGTTGTGAGCCACCATGTGGTTGCTGGGATTTGAACTTATCACCTTCGGAAGAGCAGTCGGGTGCTCTTACCCGCTGAGCCATCTCACCAGCCCCCTGTCCTCTCTTTTTTTAAGATTGATTTATTTAATGTATATGAGTACACTGTAGCTGTCTTCAGATACACCAGAAGAGCACCAGATGTCATTTCAGACGGTGGTGAGCCACCGTGTGGTTGCTAGGGTTTGAACTCGGGACCTCTGGGGGAGCAGTTAGTGCTCTTAACCACTGAGCCATCTCTCCAGCCCCATATGTCCTCTTTATTTGACTATTTATTGTTTAATTAAAGATATTTATTTATATGAATGTTTTGCCTTCGTGTGCACCATGCCTAGACCCTGAACAAGGCCAGAAGAGAGCATCAGATCCCTTGGAACTGGAATTAACAGAAGGTTATGAGCTACCATGAACCCCAAATCTTCTTCAAGACCAAGTGCTCTTATCTGCTGTGCTGTTTTGCCAGCCTTATTTATTTATTTATTTATTTATTTATTTATTTATTTATTTTTAAGATTTATTTTATTTATTATATGTAAGTACACTGTAGCTGTCTTCAGGCATTCCAGAAGAGGGCGCCAGATCTCGTAACGGATGGTTGTGAGCCACCATGTGGTTGCTGGGATTTGAACTTATCACCTTCGGAAGGGCAGTCGGGTGCTTTTACCCGCTGAGCCATCTCACCAGCCCATTGCCAGCCTTCTTCTTGTTCACTTTTTTTTTTTTCAAATGGAGTTGACTTTAAAATGGTTCTCCCAGCCGGGCGTGGTGGCGCACGCCTTTAATCCCAGCACTCAGGAGGCAGAGGCAGGCGGATTTCTGAGTTCGAGGCCAGCCTGGTCTACAAAGTGAGTTCCAGGACAGCCAAGGGCTATACAGAGAAACCCTGTCTCGAAAAAAACAAAAAACAAAACAAACAAACAAACGAAAAAAAGGTTCTCCCCAGTACAGGAACAAAGATGGAGCAAAGACAGAGGAAATGGCCAACCAAATGACTGGCCCAACTTTAGAACCATCCCCTGGGCAAAAACCAATCCCTGGCTCTGTTATGATACTCTGTCAGGCTTGCAGACAGGAGTCAAGCATGGCTGTCTTCTGAGAGATTCCAGAGTCAGCAGCTGACTGAAACAGAAGCAGAGATCCACAAGCAAACATTGGACAGAGCTCGGGGAGCCTCGGGGAGGAGGTAGGGGAAGGATTGAGGGACCAGAAAGGGTTCAGGACTCCATAAGACAACCAACAGAGTCAGCTAATCTGGATCCTTGGGGGCTCCCAGAGACTGAATGACCAGCCAAAGAGCATACATGGGCTGGACCTAGCCTTTCCCCAACATATATAGCAGATGTGCAGTTTGGGCTTCATGAGGGTCCCCTAACAACTGGAGGAGGGAGCAGGGGTAGGGAGCAAGGAGCTGTCCCTAACTCCACTGCTTGCTTGTGGCTCCTGTTCCCCTAACTGGGCTGTCTTGTCTGGCCTCTGTGGCAGAAGATGTACCTAGTCCTGCAGTGACTTGATATGCCAGGGGTGGGTTAGTACCTAAGGGGGAATCTCAAAAAATAATATTTCTCCACAAAGACTGAATCTCTGTAGAATCATTTTTTTCTTTTACATATAACATGTTTTCAATCAGATGTGAGTTAATAACTAGGCTATTTGAACGTTAATAAACTTAATAAACAAGAATAACGATCCATTCAAACCATATTTACTCCTTGAAGTTCATTGTGACAAAAGAAAAATGTCAAGGCTCTCTTTAATAGTCTGATTTTACTCGGAATAGTTCATCTACAATATTTTCCTTCTTTTAAAAAAGAAATTTTAACACCCCCAAAACAATGAGGGGGGTCAAGTCTTACAAGGAACAAACATGACATCACAAGGGGAAGTGAGTCATTGTGTGTCACACTGGAGATTTAGTCAGGACTAACCTGACTCACGTTCTTCGGAGCCAAGAGCCGATCCTAGCTCCATCTCTCTGGAAAATGACTCATTTACTACTTCCATTACCTCCCCTTGAGATCAAATCAACTGCAAATTGAAGTAGGTCTCCTGAAACTCAAGTGGCTGTGCTGGAGCTATTACACTCTGCCAAGTAAGTACACAAGGGTTTCGATGTCTGGAATTGACTGGTTCTTTTGCCTGCAGAATGTAGGCTCAGCCTTGATACCAGTGTGGTATGCTTTCTAGGCACATCATGTCTAAACACTCGAGTGGCTATTATCTTTGAGGCCTCTGCACTCTATAGGGATGGGGGAATACTTGGTTGATTATCTATTTGTCTATCATCAGTCATGTTATAGTAGATACTGTTGACACAAATCTGAAAGGCCATAAGGACTTTGGTCAACAAAAGTCAAAGTGCAGGGCCTGATAGCAGCCCTCCTGTTTGCCCTGTGGTTACCTCTTCAAGTAAACAGTACAGCAGAGAAGCTGCCTGGTAAAAGCGGAATTGGAAAGAAGTCAGACTAAGTCAGAGACCCCAAGCCGTGCAAGAGCTGTGAACAGAGCTGGTAAGAGTCCTCAGTGCCTAGACTGAAGTCTGAAGTGGATTCTTTTAATGTGTTGACAGTTGGCCAGAGTCTCTCATCTGGCAACCCAAGTCACAAATATGGAAGACAGGCATACAAACACCTGACATGACACCCTCTCATGTAATAAAAATCAGTTAAGACACAAAGTCAGAACATCGGCTGTCCCTTTTAGAGAGAGCACTGAAATTTCTCCCCAGTTTTGTTTTTTTTTTCAGGTCTCTACTGTCTAAATATCATCGTTTGACTTAGGTTAATTTCATCTTACTTACTTGATCCTGATAAGCACCTGGATTCACAATCTCTGAGAAGTAGATTCCTAGAGGGTTTTTTAGTTTTTGGTTTTGTTTGGGGGGGGGGTTGTTTGTTTGTTTTGTGCTATCTAAACACAGCACTTAGAAGCAGAAATGCTTTTTCTGTAAATACAGAAAAAAGCCTGCCAGGTATGGTGGTGCACAGCATAGAAATTGGAACGTCAGGAGTTCAGTATCAGCTTTGTACACACAAGGAGTCCAACTTGAGCTACACAAGACTTTAGGAAAAGAAAGGAAGGAAGGAAGGAAGGAAGGAAGGAAGGAAGGAAGGAAGGAAGGAAGGAAGGAAGAGAGAGAGAAAGAAAGAGAGAGAGAGAGAGAACAAGCAAAACAATCAAAACGAATTAAAAATTTAAACCAATTTAATTAAAAAAAAACTTTTATTTAAGTATGTCTGTATATGCCGTGTGTGTAGGTCCCCTCAAAGGCCAGAAGAGGGTATCAGATCCTATGGAGCTGTAAACCCTCTGATATGGAGGCTGGGAACCCGAGTTGGCTTCTCCAGAAGAAGAGCAAGCACTCTTAACCACTAAGCTCTCAGTGAGAGCTCTGGCCACCAAACATGTGCTGATCATTGGATGTATGCCAGATGACATGCTGAATGCTTACCTCAAAATGGGAAATGTTGTTTCTGTTCTCACAGGGTCTATGATGCAAATGAACAAGCCACAGAAGTACGTCCTTTAAAAACCACAAAAATGAGGAGTGATTGTGAACATCTGTAATCCCAGCACTCGCGGGGCAGAGGCAGGAGGATCTCTGAGTTCAAGACCAGCCTGGTCTACAGAGCAAGTTCCAGGACAGCCAGGGTTACACAGAAACCCTGTGTCGGAAAACAAAAACAAAAACAAACAAACAAACAAAAAAACGAAAACAAAACAAATCGCGATGAAACTTCACAAAAATGAAGCCGAGGGACTTTATATTAACTCATCCCCAGCCAAGAGGAAGTAGAACTTTATCTTTATCTATCAATTCATGGATAATCTCAGTCCTAACCCGCAATACCTAATACACGGGAACACTGTGTTCTCAGTACCGCAGGGCACAGTCATTAACCTCAAGAAATCTTTAACTGCGAAGTCACAAAGCCAATAATTCAAACCCTTGATCACACGTGAGGAAGCTTAACAGCGGCTCTGAGTTCTCAGCATTGCGCTCAGGCAGGGATCACTTCCTCTCTGGACCTTGGAGGCTTGAAAGACTCTTGTGCAGAACTAATCCTTGCCTTGAGGAGTTTAAGCCACCGCTGAGGCTGGGAGCCAGCTGAAGAAGAGTTGAGGCTTTCCCCAGTAAAGCCACGGCGTTCTGACTAATGACAGCAGGGAAAGTTGAAGCAGGGGTGTAGCGGAAGAGGGAGGAAGGAAGGGGAAGGAAACCAGAACGTTCCAAAGGGAGGCAAGCTTAACAGGCGCCGAGCCACAGTGATATATCTCAAATGAGCCTACCCCAGTGATCCCTGCCTTTGCTCTCTGCCAACCGGCCATCGGATTTTATCAGGTTTTGCCACTAACGGGGTCAAGAGGGCTCGTTGTACGAGATGATGTAGTATCCCGAGCCTTGTGGCTGCATACTCCCCGTCTCTCTCCACATTCTTTATGATGTTTCCCTTCACTACCTACTCTCCATCCCTCGCCAGCCTTCACCTCTCTCTCTAGGGGTCGCTGGTCTCAAAAGTTTGCTCTATCTTTACCTCTGTGATTAGCCAGTGCACTTGAGATTATAGAGGAGATGGAGCCAGAGGAAAAGCAAGGCATCTTGGGTTCAGGGGCCTTACTCACTCCCAGCTCTCTTTGTTGAGAAGCCTTTGCCTCCCAACATCTCCATCAAGATGTACATCATCCCTGTATTGAATTTCTCCCCTGGCAGGCACTTAAGTGGTTTCTGATTTTCTTACTTGCTCCTGACTGATGTATACACATAGAGAACCGACATGTTAAAAGTGTGACTTGCCAAGTGGTAGTTGTGATATCCAAGAGTGTATAACATGAGTGCTAAGTCCTGTCTCATCCCCACCCCAACACGCAGGAATGGCATACCGGATGATTGAAATAGATTTCTCTCAGTGAGATTTAGGATAAGCCGGGTCACCAGCTAAGTACAAACTGCTGTCATTGGAAGCCACTGTTCTTGAAGGATGTCATGAGGAACCAAGTGTCCTGCCCTGACCTTAGAGCTGGCTCATCTGGGAGAAGCTGTGGGAAAGTGATGGGCGTTTGGCTCAGCCAATAGGCTTGGGCATGCTGAGAGAGTGGGAACTTCCTTAGTTTATTTCAATTTACAGAACTGTTTCAAAGAGGTGGTAGAAGATGAAAGAAAGAAATGTTTTTATTAAAGGAAGGAAGGAAGGAAGGAAGGAAGGGAGGGAGGGAGGGAGGGAGGGAGGGAAGGAAGGAAGGAAGGAAGGAAGGAAGGAAGGAAGGAAGGAAGGAAGGAATAGAGATGTTTTAATGATTAGAAGCACCAACTGCCCTTGCAGAGGACCCAAGTTCGGTTCCTAGCTTTCACACTGGGTAGCTCAGAGCCACCTGAGACTCCAGCTCCAAGGGATCTAATGCCCTATTTTGGCTTGCATGGGCACCTGTACTTTTGTGCACATACCCACACAACACATACATTATACATATGACTTTTTTTTTCTATTTTGATTTTTTTTTCAAGACTACATGGTCCTGAAATTTACTCTGTAGATCAGGCTGGCCTCATAAGTCACAGAGATCCACTTGCCTCTCTTAGTGCTGGGATGAAAGGCACTCACCGCCACCACAACCAGGCCTGATTTAAAACAAAAAAAGAACAGAGAGGCCGCTCATCAATCATCAGGTTCACCAGTGTGATAGATAAAAGTGACTAGTCCCCAAGATGAAACACAGCCCAAATGGAAAGGGAACAGGAAGCCAAAGGAGGAAGCAAGAATAAGGTCAGTTCCCTTTAGTCAGGACTTTCTTGTGGCCTTGCAATTCACTGGAAATGCCCACAATTTGGGAAACCAGATTGTCTCGGAAAAATAAGAACTGAATTTTTTATTTGCGGTAAGCAAAGGTGTACTTGCAGAGTAACCTTTACAAATTTGAACATGGAAAGACTTTCTCTCTTACTGTTCAGAGAACTGGATAGTTCATGTGCTAGATTTCTCAAAAAAACAAAAAAAAAAGAAAAAAAAATTTCATTTATTTATTACATCTGTGTATGCCTGCAGACCAGAAGAAGGCCCCAGATCTCATTACAGATGGCTATGAGCCACCATGTGGTTGCTGGGAATTGAACTCAGGACCTCTGGAAGAGAAGTTAGTGCTCTTAAACACTGATCCCTCTCTCCAGCCGCTCACCTGATTATTATTAATGAAAATTTGTTTGGTTTGGTTTGGTTTTTTTTTTTTTCTGTGTGTGAAAGGGTTTCTTTGTATAGCTCTAGCTGCCCTGGAACTACCACTCTTTAGAGCATGCTGGCCTCGAACTCAGAAATCAGCATGCCCCTGCCTCCTGAGTTCTAGGAGTAAAGGTGTGCACCACCAATTCCAGGCTATTGATAAAAATTTTAATAAATCATGTATATATGCATACAAAATATACCCATATATACACAATTTATACTAATCATATATTTTCTGTCATTAAACCAACTCTTCCATGTCCTGTCTTTTTAGAAACTGTTTTTTGTATAAACATACACACACACACACACACACACACACACACACACACACACACACAATTTCCCCAGACATTTTAGAATACACTTGTTTTATTGATAAGTATCTGGCTGAGCATTTTATATTCTCCAGCATTGTTTCATGAAAAACATAACAGGCATGTAGGTACTTCTAGAAATATAATAATAATAATAATAATAATAATAATAATAATAATAATAATAAACCAGTTGTCCTTTTTACATTGTCTTGCCCTAGAAACAAAAAGGTACTCAGGACAATTCCCACAGCTGGCATGCTCTGTGCGGCGTGCTCTTTACCACATGTAAATAAAGTCAGTAAATTACTGGCAAAGCATAGGGACCATCGTGAGTCTAGGAAATCAGCTTTTCGTCTGGCTCTCTGCACACTGTATATTGCCCGAGCAAAAAGCAAATAATGATGATCAATGGGGAATTAATATTTCAGTCCAAGAGGAATGCAGATGAATGCAGACCATCAATTATTAACCAGTACCCGTACTCTATCTGCTTGGCATAGCACGAAATGGGCTTCTAAAGAGGCAGGATGCATATCATCTACCTGCCTCGTGATGTTTGTTCTGACCCATGAATAATATCCAATAAAGATACATTTCTCCAAGACAGTCAAGAGTGAAATTTATACCCAAATTCTTCTCTCAGTAATAGAATGTAGGCAGAGCATAAATATTTCTATGGTTATATTTACATAAGCATACATGTTTCATGTTCTAGGTCTATAAATATCATTAGGCCATAGCAAGAAAGTGATTGATGGACCGGGAATGGGCGCCTATCAGTTATCAGCTGACATTGACTGTAACCTGCATTGACATCTTAACCTCTCTGGTCTTAGGTTTTCTTTCTTTTCAACTGTAAGATAAAGAGTCAGATCTCTGATGACCTTGAAGAAAACTTCCAGTTTTAAAATTCTACACAAGAGCCTCACAGGGAACAGGCTGTGGGAAAGTTATGATCAGGACTCCAGCATAAACAATGAAAAAAAATATTAAAAAATGTGCTCTCTTCTCCAAATGGGTAAAATATATACTGATACAGAAGCAACTGTATGTACCTGTAATCATACATATATGCAGTCATGTATATCTATCAATTGTTGCTTTCTTTTTTTTTTTTTGTTTTGTCTTGTTTTTGAGACAGGGTTTCTCTGTATAGCCCTGGCTGTCCTGGAACTCACTTTGTAGAGCAGGCTGGCCTCAAACTCAGAAATCCACCTGCCTCTGCCGCCCGAGTGCTGGGATTAAAGGCATGCACCACCACGCTGGGCTAATTGCTTTTTTTTTCCCCTCGTTCCGGTCAACCTTGCTCGTTCTGGTCTGCCCTGCTCGCTCTGGCCGGCCCAGCTCGCTCAGGCCACCCTGTTTGGCCCCCGCTCGATCCAGCCAGCCCCGCTCACTCCGGTCCGAGGATTGGTTTCTTATTATTCTTCATAAGTACGCTGTAGCTGACTTCAGACGTACCAGAGGAGCGCGTCAGATCTCATTACGGGTGGTTGTAAGCCACCATGTGGTTGCTGGGATTTGAACTCATCACCTTTGGAAGATCAGTTGGGTGCTCTTACCCGCTGAGCCATCTCACCAGCCCTAATAGTTGCTTTCTTAATGGAACACATAATTACTAACCAGTAACTGTACACAGGAACAAAGAGCTTCATATTTGCACAGTAGCTGTGATGGTTTGTATATGCTTTGCCCAGGAATGGTACTATTAGGAGATATGGTCTTATTGGATTAGATGTGTCACTTTGGCTTTAAGATCTAACTCCTGCGGGGCAGTCCCAGCACTTGGGAGGCAGAGGCAGGTGGAGTTCTGAGTTCGAGGCCAGCCTGGTCTACAGAGTGAGTTCCAGAACAGCCAGGACTATACAGAGAAACCCTGTCTCAAAAAACCAAAAAAAAAAAAAACCAAAAAAAAAAACCCTAACTCCTAGCTACCTGAAAGTTAGTATTCTGCTAGCAGCCTTCAGTCGGAGATGAAGAGAACTCTCAGCTCCTGCACCATGCCTGCCTGGATGCTGCCATGCTCCATCCTTGATGGTAATGGACTGAACCTCTGAACCTGTAAGCCAGCCCCAATTAAATGCTGTCTTTTATAAGAGTTGCCTTGGTCATGGTGTCTGTTCACAGCAGTAAAACCCTAACTGAGACAGCAGTATAGCATACAAGATACATGGAGAATTATTAAACTGTTAGCATAGAAAATGGTCTGCTGGAAGTGTTATGTAAGTATAGACTCGCAATTCCCTGGTTATGCAATTCTCACAGCAGAAAGGAAGTTAGCATTCTCCCTCCAGTGCTAGGGATTGAACTCGGAACCTAATGTATGCACTCTACCACAGAGCTGCATCCTCAGTCCTCTCTATAAGCTTTAAGAAAGCCTAGAATGGGCCAGGCTGTGGTGGTGCACACCTTTAATCCCAGCACTTGGGAGGCAGAGGTAAGTGGACTTCTGAGTTCGAGGCCAGCCTGGTCTACAGAGGGAGTTCCAGGACAGCCAGGGCTATACAGAGAAACCCTGTCTCGGAAAACAAACAAACAAACAAACAAACAAAACAAAACAAGAGCCTAAAATGAATGATTAAGTGTCTGTTTGCCAAAACTCAGCAAAGAAGGGAACATCACATCTTCACAATACAGGTCAGGCTGAGGGTAGGTTGTATTGGGGGGGGGGGGGCAGGGGGGATGGGGGAGATGTTTGTAAGCCAGTGGCAGCGCAGACACCAGAAAATGGGGACTAGAGAGAGAGAGAAAATGGCTGTGTCATTTGGGACTTGTTTGGAGCATGACAGAAGCCTCTGGCTCAACTATGTGCTTTGGAAAGAACTTACCTAGAACTGTCAGAGCTTCCAGAAGTCCTGTTTTCCCTACTTTGTAGATGAAGGAAACCAGACAGGGTATGGCCCTGGCCCCCGGACTGCATATTTGACAGAGTCAGATTAGACAGCAGTTCTCAGCTCCCAGCCCAGCTTGCTTTCCCTCACTGCTTCCCCATCCTGTACATGGATCCAAAACAAACCTTTCCCTCCCTGACTTTCCGTGCTGGTCCTCCAGGGATGAATAAGATCTTCTGTTACCTTGCCCTCCCTGAGAAGGTCCTCCAAAGCCATAAAGTTTCTCCCAAGCTGACTCATGCTTTGCGTCAGTCAAATGATGCTTCTGAGCCATCATCCTGAATACCCGCTCCCAGCTGGACCATCCTAGAGCCAAGCCACTTATACAAAGTTTTCAATGCTGCTGTCCTCCAAAAAAAAAAAAAAAAAAGGAGGTAAGATTCAAGATTCAAGTTTCCCTGTGATTTAGTTGTTTTAACTGTTACCCAGGTGGCTGGAGAGGTGGCCTAGCAACTGAAAGCTCTTGCTAATCTTCCAAATTTGGTCTCAAGCACCTATGTCAGGTGAGTCACAGCTGCCAGAGAATTTGACAACTTCTTCCGGTCTCCAAGGATACCCATATATGTACCATGCACACAGAGACAGAGAGACAGAAGGAAAGAATAAAAATAAATCTATTTTTAATCATTTATTATTCATGTTTATTTTATATGCATTAGTGGTTTGCCTACATGTATGCATGTAGATTGAATCCCTGAAGCTGGACATAACAGACAGTTGTGAACTGCCATGGGGGTGCTGGGAATTAAACTCGGATCCTCTGGAAGAGCAGTCAGTGCTCTTAACCACTGAGCCATCTCTCCAGTCTCATTAAAATAAATCTTTTTCTTTTTTGAACGGGGGTGTTTTGAGACAAGGTTTCTCTGTATAGCTCTGGCTGTCCTGGAATTCACTCTGCAGACCAGGCTGGCCTCGAACTCAGAAATCCACCTGCCTCTGCCTCCCAAGTGCTAGGATTAAAGGCGTGCACCACCATTGCCCGGCTAAAATAAATCTTAAAAAAAAAAACAAAAACAAAAACAAATGAAACTATCAATCCAGGGCAGGAGTACATGTACATTTCCAAAACCCAGAAAATAATTGCCAGTATTTTAAAATCTTATTTCATTCAAACAAATTCAATTCTGCAAGCAAGGAGTAGACATTCTGAATTTTTTCTTTATATAAAACAAGAGGAGGGGAAAGAATGGGAAAGATTTTGATATAATCAACATCGCTTATCTAGACAGTATTAGATCTCAAAGAACGGGGCGTTTTCACAAGCGTTTGATGCTTTTGTTTCTAAGCTGTCTTTGCGCTGTTCTGCATTCTATAGGAACAACAGTCTAAAACAAGTAAATGAAATCTTCATAAGACTCAAGATCGCAGGCTGTTACGCTGCCGAGACAGTTCTGCCCCTCTCCCCCAGTTAACCCCGTTCCACGTAAATTACTTAATGAAAGCCTTCCAGTGTAATTTCAGATACAGAGCCGGTAAGAGAGTCAACTATAACTCAACAATTTCGAGTTAATCGAGTTAGGCCACCAAGAAAGAGGAAGCCACTGAAAGGAAAAGCTGACTGTTGTGAAAGTTGCTTTGAAGTACAAACTTCCCCCAAGGATCCATAGAAGCAGGATGGCGTCTTGCTCTTCCATCTCCAAGGGAACGCCCATCGCTCTGACTTCCGGTGAGTTTGTGGGCATGTATTCAGCTCCCGATCACTTCACAATACCAGTAGAAATAGACCTGAGACTAACTCTGTCAGCTGCCTCTAGTCTGGGAAGTATTTGGTAGAGGCCCGAGAGCTTCTTGGTTCACCTCAAAGCTGCCGTAAGTCCTTAGTGATATCTATCACCTCTATTCCACAAAACCTACCACGCTCTCTGCAGGAAAGGAGTCAAAATACTTTAAGTGGAAATGGATTCCAATGGACACATGGCACAATTATGCTACTGGACAGAGAGAAAGAAGCTAGAAGGACCGGCATGGAGGCCCTTTTTGGAGTTTCTTAAAATACTTGAAGAAAGACCTTGGAAGAGACAAGGAAAAATTAAAACAATCCCATTCTAAGGAGGGCTCAGAGGCCAGCTCTGTCTCCTGTACTACTCTTTAAAGAAAACAACAGCATCTTTCAAACTGAGTAAAAGAAAGTTTCTTTCTTTTTTTTCCCCCTTGAAGATGAGAGTTAACTTCACAGACTCGAAAAATCAGACCACACTGAAGCTCCCTGCCTGCAAAAATAATGGTTTTTCCTGACATTTTCAAACTGCACAATTTAACGACTCAATGTTTCATTTGACATTTAAGAAGTCATCCGTCTCCAAGAAGCTGATTGGCAAGTCTTCTTGGTTCCAGGAATTAGCAAATACGTCGTGCATGAGAACACAGCTCCAACAGTCCAAAACGCTCTTCAAAAAAGCAAGCCCAAGATGGGTGGAGAAGCCCGTGATTACTGCTCTGGGCTGGACTGCCACTTAGCTTGGGTCCTGCCAGGAAGCTCTCTGTAAACGTATTACTCTAAAAAGGTTGCACGGTCATCTCAGGCAGCAGAAAGCCGGGTATACATGAGCAGGGTTACTGGCGTTGGAATACCGGCTCCTCTACAAACTGTGTGACTTGTGCGCACTATTTAACCTTTATTAGCCGTTTCCTCATCTCTACAGATTCAGCCCTGTTGGCTCTTATCTTGTTGGCTGAAGATAATTGAGTCGGTCATTATTTGCAAAGTTCTTAGAACAACCCAGCAGAATTAGGGGCATTTATTATTAATTGGAAGATTCTAAAGGAGGCGCTTGGGAGATAGTGCTGTCTGTAAAGTGCTTGCCGCGCCGGGCGTGAGGATGTGAGATCCCCAGAACTCGAGTAAAAATAGCTGGGCAAACTGGCATGCACTTGTAATCCCCAAGTTTAGGAGGTGGAGACAGGAGGATCCCTGTGGCTCACTGACTGGTCATCCTAGCCAAATTAGTGAGTTCCAGATGAAGGTGACAGAATTTAAATTACATAGATGATTAGGAAATGACACCCAAGGTTGACCTGGCACGCATGTTGCATACACTCACGCGGCATATCAAAGCCGACATGGGTCTTCTACTGACCTCTATGCTACAGTTGCAGTTAGAGGCAGGGTTCTGTGAGCTTGGTCCTGGGGAGGCTGGCGGGGGGGGCATAATGAGCCTTTTCTACCACACATGACTCTTAAACGATACAGAGCCTAGAACTTCCATCTTTCCAATCTAAGAGAAGAACCTGTTTGGGAATAAATGAAGCAGAAAAGACCCAGAACAGAGAAGTCACATTTGGTTGGCATGTTAATTCCTGGATCAAGGAGCGCCTGAAGCCAGGTCTTCCAGCTTGCTCAGCTGAATTTCTCATTTCCTTTCACTACTTTAGGCTAGGGCCATTTGTTGTTTGTGTATAAATCACTTACTGTGTTTCAATGCCCACAGTGTGGGTTATGGGCAAAATGAACAAGACAGCCCATACCAGAGAGTACACAGAACTGTCATTCCAGCACGACAAATAGTAATAATAGTAATAGTAATAATAATAATAAGCCTTATGAGCATTCAATAAGCTTTAGTCTGCATCATTATTTTCTATGTTGGATTTTCTTTAACAACAAAATATTTGTATTGGTTATTTGGGAGCTGTACACTATGCACCCAGTCACACTCAGTTCCCGGTCCTCCATGTCTGTCCCTGTGCTTTGGCCTTTTTGTCAGGGTCCCTTTGTTCTTACTGGCCTTTACAAATGTGGGATTCAGCCAGGTATGGTGACACACACCTTTAATCCCAGCACTCGGGAGGCAGAGGCAGGTGGAGCTCTGTAAGTCTGATGCCAGCCTGGTCTACATAGTGAGTTCCATGATAGCCAGAGCTATACATTGAGACCTTGTCTCAAATCATCATCATCATCTCTAAAATTTTATAAGGATACATAAAATTATCATTTCCTTGGTTATATTTAATCTGTCTCTGTCTCTCTCTCTCTCATCCTAGGACAAGGTCTCTTGTCGCCTAATCTGGCCTCAAACTTACTCTACAGCAGAGAATGATCTTCAGCTTCTAATTCTCCCATCCACACCTCCTGAGTTCTGGGAAGACAGACAGGCCTCTACAGTACGGCAAGCCAAGGATGAAACCCATGGCTGCGTGCATGGTAGGTAAGTACACTGCCAACTGAGCTACACCCCCAGCTGCAAGATTTCCCCTGCACTCACCTTCTCCCTTGGCGATCAGTCCAAGAAAATTAGTCAGGACTCAGTGGTCGTTTTGCTTGCTTGCCTTACTTACTTATTGGGCATTGCAGGGGAGGAGGGATGGAGGAGCACTGACCTAGTGTTGATTTCACGTCTTCAAACAGTCCTGCTTGGTTTCATATATCATAGCGACAGTGTGTGCCTGCATTTTTTGTAGAAAAGACATACATGTAGGAAAGGGACTGCAGAGGCCTTCTTAGTCCAGAGGTAAGCCAGGTTCCTAGCCATTCTCTGCAGTTGGCTAACTACAGGCAGCACCTATGTTCCTCTTTACCTTTGCCCAGCACGCCCTATGCTGTCCCACAGAAACGGCTGCTTCATGTATGTGTTTGTGGATAATGGGAGGAGAGGTAAAACGAGTGTGCTACTCATGAAAAAGATACTTATTTTTTCAAAGGTGGGTGGAAGTCCCTCTTAAGACCCCTTAGTTACCTGTCTTCGGTTAGTCAGATCGTGACTGATAGCAGGGAACTCTTTCTGATCAAGCAAGGTGTCTCTTCAGCCAAAAAACTAAAGACCATGCACGTGATCCATCAGGAAGATCTTCGAATCATCCTAGATGGTTTTAGTCATGCTTCGAATGAATCCGTTTCTTCATTTCCCAAGACCAGTCAGTCATTTCATGACCGGATGTGAAAATGGGAAGTCAAAAGGCAGGCAGGACAAAGAGACGAGGAAGATGTTGACAGTGATCCTCAAAGTCCTCAGAGACTCCTGCGGAGTGAGGTGGAAGAGGCTGTTAATCCCAGCGCAGGGGGGTGCGGGGGTGGGTGGGTGGGTGCAGAGACAGGCAGATGTCTTTGCGTTTGAGGCCAGCCTAGTAATCAATGGAAGGTGTGAACTGCGTTATTTACCTTGTTATTTTGTATGTGCAAGCAGGTGCTCAGGCCTCGTGCGCGCGCGCGTGCGTGTGTGTGTGTGTGTGTGTGTGTGTGTGTGTGTGTGTGTGATAGTGTATGTGTGTTTATTTGTGTGTATGTGTGTATATATGTGGATGTTTGTGTGTGAGTGTGTGACTGTGACGGTGTATGTGTGTTTATTTATGTGTATGTGTGTGTGTATTTATATGTGAGTGTGTGTATATGTGTGTGTTGTAGTACAACCAGTCTAAGCTTATCCCTGAATAACTTACAAATACACAAGACTTAGATTGTGTTTATTTCATTTTTGACAATTACTGGGGTCACCCCTAATCTGCTCTCCTAACTGCCAGTCTGACCACCTCCCCAGTGGTGTAGCTCAGACACTCACTGTTTCTCCTGGCCCTGTGCTCATGGTTGCTCTCCTCTCATGGTGGCTTCCTCTCTCCTCTCCTTCCTCCTCCTCCCTCATGTCTGTCCTCCCCCTTCCCACCAGGGCACTCCACGCCAGCCTGCCTCTAATCCCTCCAGGAATTGACATAGCTAATTTTATTTATTTATTTATTTATTTATTTATTTAGTTAGTTAGTTAGTTAGTTAGTTAGTTAGTTAGTTAGTTAGTTTTTCAAGACAGAGTTTCTCTCTGTAGCCCTGACTGTCCTGGAACTCACTCTGTACACCAGGCTGGCCTCGAACTCAGAAATCCACCTGCCTCTGCCTCCCAAGTTCTGGAATTAGAGATGTGCGCCACCACTGCCCAGCTAGCCAATTTTATTTAACCAATAGTTTTAAATCAAGGAACAAGTTTTGCACAACAGAAGCATGTAAACAGGAGAAGTCCCTCACAGGCCTAGACCTTCCTGTACAGTGTTTATCATCATAATGCATAGCAACAGGTCAAACTTTAATGTGTGAGTATTAAACGTGTGTTTGTGTGTATATGTGTGTTTTGGTGTGCATAAGTGTGTGTGTATAAGTGTATGTGTGTGTGTACGTGTGTATATAAGCGTAAGTGTATATGTGTAAATAAGTATGTATATGTGTGTATGTGTGTATATATATATGTATTGTGTATGTGTGTATATATATGTATTGTGTATGTGTGTATATGTATATATGTGTATGGTATATGTGTGTATATATATATGTGTGTGTGTGTGTGTGTGTGTGTGTGTGTGCATGTATGTATGTATATATGTATGTATGTGTAGAGGTCAAAATGCAACATTTGCTGTCATTCCTCACCTCTCACTGGCCTGGAACTCACTAAATTTAGCTGGGCTGGTTGGCCACCAAGCCCCAGGGATCAACTTGGCTCACCTCCTGGAGCAGCTGTTCCAAGTGTGTGTCACCAAGCCTGGCTCTTTCGGGTTTTGTTTTTGTTTTTTAACTTGGGGCCTAAGGTTGGCCCCAGGTCATCATGCTTGATAGACAAGCACTTCGCAGACAGAAGCACATCACTTTTATTTTTATTTTGTTATTTTTTTTTTGGTTTTTCAAGACAGGGTTTCTCTGTGTAACCTTGGCTGTCCTGGAACTCACTCTGTAGTCCAGGCTGGCCTCAAACTCAGAAATCCGCCTGCCTCTGACTCCCAAGTGCTGGGATTAAAGGCATGCGCCACCACCGCCCAGCCATCATTTTTATTTTTATAGAGCAAATTCATAGGGCTCTCTATCTGCTTAGTAAATAAAAACAACTCTAAATTAATTGTTTTTGTTTTGATTTTTTAAAAGTTACCTCATTTCAATCCTCATAATAGCTCTGTAAAGTATAAAGGGTTAAATAAATTCCCCAAGGCCACATAGTCTACTGCTGGCCCCATCAGGGATTAGGATTCAACGCAAAAGCCAGGCTGGTTCCATATCAGGAACGCATCCTGCATTCAGCATCTATTCACTATGCATAGTGACTGACACCAAGGAAAGGAAAGAGACGATCTAAATATTCTTTCTAATAAAGCAGCACGTGAAAAACCCCTCAAAAAATAGATTCCTTTGAGCTACTGGTACTTGGTAGCAATGCTTCTTCTTCTCTTCTTTTTTTTTTTTAAAGATTTATTTATTTATTTATTTATTTATTTATTTATTTATTTATATGTAAGTACGCTGTAGCTGTCTTTAGACATACCAGAAGAGGGCATCAGATCTCATTACCAATGGTTGTGAGCCACCATGTGGTTGCTGGGATTTGAACTCAGGACCTTCAGAAAAGCAATTGGTGCTCTTAACCACTGAGCCATCTCTCCAGCCCCTGGTAGCAATGCTTCTAATATCATGCATCCTAATATTATTTGACCATTCACATACATTAAGCCAGTTAGGTGTAGTGGTGAAGACCTCTAATGCCAGCACTTGAAAGGCAGAGGTAGGCAGATCTCTGTGAGTTCCAGGCCAGCCTGAGCTCTATTATGAAGAGAAACCCTGTCTCAAAACAAAACAAAACAAAACAAAACAAAACAAAACAAACCCCACCCCCACCCCCCCAAAAAACAAAAACTCACTAAGCCAAAGCTTGCCTAGTGTTCAAAGCCCTGGGTTGGACTCCCAGCACTGCATAAACCTGGGTGTCAGGGTATACATTTGTCATCCCAGCGCTCAGGAGATGGAAGCAGGAGGATCAGAAGTCTAAGACTACCTGTGAGTGTCAAGCCAGCCTGCCTTACAAGAGACCCTGTCTCTAAATTAAAATAAACCAAATAAAACCTGGGTAAATATAGTGGCACACACCTGAAATCCCAGCAAGTCCAAAGGATTGCAGGTTCAAAATCAGCCCAGGCTACATAGCAATCCTTCATCTCAACAAACAAACTGTAATGCAAATCGATAGGAAGCCGAACTCTCCCTTCACATCAGATGAGGAAGCAGCAATCATGCAGCTCAGACCCCTTTCTACCCAAGATGCAAACTTCATCTTACTGAAACTAGCTTACCCGAGAAAGCTGCTTACAGTGGCACAAAATCCCTCAACCACTACGTCTTATAAAAAGTTGCAAAGAACTCATTCTTCTTCCAGCCATGGACTGATGGCCACCACTGTCAGAAATGCTAAACTTGCCATATTTGGTAATACAAGTCCTTAGGTTTGGAGTGTGAGAATGGAGAGAATGATTTTTTTTTTCTAAAAAAAAGAAACGAAGAAAAAGTTTGGCTCTTGCCATCTATTTATGGAACAAATAACTTCTTGGAATTTTCTGGAACACTTTCATTGATATCATATTTACTGCATCCATTTTACTTCTGTATTAAATTTCAGTCTGAAACCACTAATTGTAGGGTTGGCTTTACTCAAAGTAGAAGTAGCTCTTCTCTCTCTCTCCCCTGTGTGTGTGAGTGTGTGTGTGTGTGTGTGTGTGTGTGTGTGTGTGTGTGTTCACATGCACACATTCACACATGTGTAAGACAGAGAGGAGGAGGTGGGGGAAAAGATGGGGAGAAAAGAGAAGAGAAGAGGGGAATGGGAACAGAGGGAGGTTACATTGTGTGTGGCCGATGCAAGAACTCTCTGCTTCTTTAAAGGAAACATCAATAGCATGCCTGCCAAGACAGCAGCCAAAGGAAGCAGCCAGGGTCGGCTATAGACTCAAGCCAGAGAAAGCAGAGCCAAAGACAATCTGGCTGAAGGAGGACAGATGACAGGAAGATGAAGCTGGTGAGTGTCCAACACCAGGAACATTTAACCTTTTATTATCGTTGCACGTGGCTTTCCTGTGGAGTTTTTTGTTTACGTATTTTGAGACAGGGCTCCAAGTAACTCAGATTGGTCGTGCACTCAAGACTTTGTTCATGATAGATAAATGTTCTGCCAACTGAGCTAACTCCAGAGCCCTTCCTGTGGATTCTGCAACACTCGGTTTTGATCCACATTTATAGATGCCAACTGAGGACCAGATCCTAAGGCACATATTCTTGTTTCCTTAAATTCATCTCTCCTTTATCAACTGATATTAAATTTATCTTACCCTATTTTGTCATTTTCTATATTAGGTTAGGTTTCATGTATTGATTAGCTTATTTCTTTACTAATTGTTTTTTGTGTACATTGATGTTTTGCCTGCATGTATGTCCACGTGACAGTGTCAGATCCTCTGGAACCAGAGTTACAGACTGTTACAGCACCATGTGGTTGCTGAGAATTGAATCCAGGTCCTCTGGAAGAGCAGCCTGTGCTCTTAACTGTTGAGACATCTCTCCAGCACCCATATTGACACTTTTAATGTGTACATGTATCTCTGTGTGTGAATGTGTATCTGCGTGTGTATATCTGTGTGTGTGTTGGGTATCTGTGTGTGTTGAGTATGTGCGTTTGTATTTGTGTGTGTATCTGTGTGTAAGTGCGTGTGTATACATGTGTGAAGGTGCCCAAAAAGACCAGAAGAGAATGTTACATCTGCAAAAGCTGAAGTTACAGATGCTGAGAACTAAACTTGGGTCTTCTAGAAAAGCAATGAGCCTTCTTAACCTCTGAGCCATCTCTCAGCCCCTCAGTGACTGATAACATAGGCCATATACGTTCAGGTGTTGATTTTATTTATGTGTATGGATATGAGCATGGATAAACTTACATGCATACAGGACACTACAGAGGCTAGAAGGGGACATCAGAGCCCCTGGAACTGGGGTAACAGGTATTTGTAAGCTACCATGTACATACTGGGAGCTAAATCTAGGTTCTTTGCAAGAGCAGTAAGCACCCTTAACCACTGAGTCATATCTCTAGCCCCTAAATGTTGACATTTTAACCTCAAGTGCAAATTAATTATATGAATTATATTTAATATATATAATAAATATAAACATCAATATATAATATATTATGTGTCACATATAATATATGTTACATTTGCATACATGTTACATGTGTGTAATGTTAATGCTATATACAATATGTTGCACTTACACAATATTACATGTATGTAATATTGATATTACACATATTGATAATTAAATCATATATTATAATTAAATATAACATGTCACATTTACATGCATATTACATATGTGTAATGTTAATGTTAGATATATAAGAAATATATAAGGGATATATTTATATTAATAAATATATATTAAATATAAGGACTGAATTAATTATATCTTGGAGTTCACACATTCTGAAACCCTTTGCCTAGGCAAGGTGTCTCTATCCTCTACCAAACCTTTTTCTCCTTAGAGCTCCATGTTCAATGCCAACCCCAAACAATTACTTTGATAGACATATTTTGATGTCTACTTACTTCTGTGAAATACATAGGTTTTTTGTTTTGTTTGTGTGTGTATATCATTTTCTATAAAAATTACAATTTTGGGGGGCTGGTGAGATGGCTCAGCGGGTAAGAGCACCCGACTGCTCTTCCGAAGGTGATAAGTTCAAATCCCAGCAACCACATGGTGGCTCACAACCATCCGTAACAAGATCTGGCTCCCTCTTCTGGAGTGTCTGAAGACAGCTACAGTGTACTTACATATAATAAATAAAATAAATCTTTTTTTAAAAATTACAATTTTTCTCCTCCTCCTCTTCTTTTTCTTTTTATTATTTTTTTGTTTGTTTGTTTATTTTTTTGTAGGAGTTTTTGTTGTTTTCTGGGGGGGGTGTTTGTTTGTTTTGTTTTTGAGACAAGGTTTCCCTGTGTAGCCCTGGCTACACAGTAGTCGCTAGACTAGTAGTTCTAGTAGCCTTAGAACTCACTCTGTAGTCTAGGCTGGCCTCAAACTCACAGAGATCAACCTTCCTCTGCTTCTCAACTGTTGAGATTAAAGGCATACACCATCACACACACACACACACACACACACACACACACACACAAAGTGCCCCCCCACACACACACAGAGTGTTTCCCCTCCTAATATAATCGTTAATGTCTTCCCACTGTAATATGCTCACATGGTCTTCTGCTTTTAACAGATGGGGTCTGTCCTTTACCCATCCTTCAGGTCAGTCCCCTAGATTGCAACACCCCTATCTTACTCTGCCATCACTATAAATGATGCTGAGCTAAACATTCCAGATGCATACTGAAGTTTCCACACAAAGGCACACCCATGTTAAAGATTCTCCAAGGCTGACTGGCTGATTAGAATTTATGACTGTGGACAGTTGGAATGTTGCAGATCTAGAGACAAATTATCCTGGGCTTATCTTTAGTCCCCGTAACAGCCACTTGTTAACCCAGTTCTATGTCAAACCTAACATCCTTGTGACTATTAGATTATTTTGAAATATGATGACGGACTCTTGACTCCTACATCAGATACCTAAGGCCACCATCACACAACATCTGAAAACAACAGCCCACTGTAACCCACTATGGTGGTTCAACTACCTATCAACTTGGCACAACCTAGAATCACTTGGAAAGGCAGGCTCCACGAGGAACTAGCTAAGTCTGATTGCCTTGTGGACATTTGTGAGTGATTGTCTTTATTTTTAATCGATGACGAAGATTCAGTCCATCGTAGGTGGTACCATTCCCTAGGCAGAGAGTTTGAAACACTACCAAGCAAAGACTCAAGCTGTGCATTCATCCTTTTGCTGCTTTGGACTGTGGATATAATTCTCTGAGGTCCTGCCTTGATTCCCCTGCAATAATGGACCATGGTTCAGCTAAATAAATCCAAACAAGACCCTTTCTTCTCCTACTTTGCTTTTTGCGGGAGTATTCATCACAGCTACAGAAATGAAACTAAAACACCCACCCACCTGCTGTTTCAACCAACGCATTTAAAAACCAATTCGACTCAGTACTTTCTTTTGTTCTGTAATGATACAAACCTTGTGAAACCATTTCCACGTTGGACGTGGTCATGCTTATTTGACTCCAGAATAAACTCTCTTTTATTTGTTTTAAGAACTGTGTTTTGTTTATATCAGTGGTAAAAATACCTAACCGTGTTGATATAGTGTGTGTGGTATGTATATAGTTATCCTTATAGTAATAGCTATAGTTATATATGCTCTGGGGCTCATTTGGAGGTCAGAGGACAATTTTCAGGAAACAATTCTCACCTTTCACCATGTGGGTATCAGGGATTGGACTCAGGTCCTCAGGCTTATCAGAAATTGCTTTTACCCGTGACCCACTAGGAGCGTCAGTGAAAGTCATTCGCAGTAGCATGGGTGATTGGTCAGTGATTACTCCACTAGGGAAAAATGTCTTTCCCTCTTCCAGTAGCCATTAACTGCCTATATGTCCTCAAGGAGAAATGGGGCCTCTTGACCCTCTCCTTCTCCATAATGAATTGTTGATGGGCAGGCACCATTTTGTACAGCTATTCAGAACTGCTGAGCAGTTAGGAGTGCAACAGCTATGTTTTGTGTTGGTTTTGTTTTCTTTAAGATCCTGTAGCCAGGCTGGCCTCAAAATCTTCCCTTTCTATGTCCTGAGTTCTGGGATGGAAGGTGTATACCACTATGCACTGTGAATGGGGTACCAAAGCTAGCACCCAGGGCTTTGTGCTTGCTAAGCAAGTGCTCTACCAGCTGAGCGACATTCAGCTCCAACATAGATACTGCATGTGGATACTTAAGTAGCTGATTTAGATAATCCGGTATGTGCTATTCCAGAAATCCAGGTTCTGGACTTGTTACTATGTTCTGCTAAATGATTTTTTAAAGGGTTAAAATTGCATCCAAGAGGAAATTGGCATCAGTGCACACAGATACACAGAGAAAGCTGTAAGCCACAAGATGATGCCTTTAAAACCAGCACGTTGGGGAATAAGCCAAACTCACCTCACTGGCTATGTGCCTTCTTACTTTTGTTAGGAAAGCTCTCTAAGGGGTGAGACTATTATCTTTACAGAGATATTCTATGCTTCTGAGCTCTACCACTGGGGAATTGGAAAATGCCCCTATTAACTCTCTCTATTTTTTTTTTTTCGAGACAGGGTTTTTCTGTATAGCCCTGGCTGTCCTGAAACTCACTCTATAGACCAGGAGGGCCTCGAACTCAGAAATCTGCCTGCCTCTGTCTCCCAAGTGCTAGGATTAAAGGTGTGCACCACCATGCCCAGCTAACTCTCTATTTTTTTTTAAGAATTCTTTTTTTTAAGGGTTATTTATTTATTTATTTATTTGTTTTTCAAGACAGGGTTTTTCTGTATAGCCCTGGCTGTCTTAGAACTCACTCTGTAGACCAGGCTAGCCTCGAACTCAGAAATCTGCCTGCCTCTGCCTCCCAAGTGCTGGGATTAAAGGTATGAGGCACCACTGCCCAGCTATTTATTTATTTTATCTACATGAATACACTGTAGCTGTCTTCAGACACACCAGAAGAGGGTATCAGATCCCATTACAGACAGTTGTGAGCCACCATGTGGTTGCTGGGAATTGAACTCAGGACCTTTGGAAGAGCAGCTAGTACTCTTAACTGCTGAGCCATCTCTCTAGTCCTAGCTCTTTTTTTGTTTTGTTTTGTTTTGTTTTTTTGAGACAGGGTTTCTCTGTACAGCCCTGGCTATCCTGGAACTCACTTTGTAGACCAGGCTGGCCTCGAACTCAGAAATCTGCCTGCCTCTGCCTCCCGAGTGCTGGGATTAAAGGCATGTGCCACCACGCTCGGCTTTTTTTTTTTTTTTTTTTTTTTATATTCTGCTTTAGGCCTGAAGGGTTGAGCTTTTGGAAACTATGGGGGGAGATAGAGGTGATCAAATGCAGATGTCTGGTCCTGTTGGGTAAGATGCTTGACCTTGAAGAGTCACACAGATTTCCTACCAAGGACTATTCTGGCGTGTCACAGACATTAGGCTACAAATTTGAATTTGCCTGTCTTTAATTGTGACATAAATAAGACGTCCAGAGGCCTTTGTTTTCTGTGCTCCATGGAATCATAGTTCATGGATCACTCTGAGAGAACTGGTGAGACGGCAAGCACAACAGACCTAGACACAGGTTCGACAAAAAGCTGAGCTCAGGGGCTGGTGAGACGGCTCAGCGGGTAGGAGCACCTGACTGCTCTTCCGAAGGTGATAAGTTCAAATCCCAGCAACCACATGGTGGCTCACAACCATCCCTAGCGAGATCTGGCTCCCTCTTCTGGAGTGTCTGAGGACAACTACAGTGTACTTACATATAATAAAATAAAATAAAATTTAAAAAAAAAAGCTGAGCTCAGAGTAGGGGTTATGGTCGGTTAGAGTTATCGAATGTTCTAGCTTATTTTAAAGCAAGCATGGAAACATTATTAAATATACTTTTGCCAAATTGCCCAAAGAGATCTCAGAACAAAAGGATGGGAATCTCTAAATGCTATCACTTAATGTTGTTCCTTCTGTTCTAAATAAACAATCCTCTTTTCTATATAATTTTAATCTGGATCTATAGGGCAGGAAACAGAGATGGAAACAGGCAGAACCCTAGGGTTGCTGGACAGCTACTCAGTGGTCAGCAGGTTCAGTGAGAGAGTCTGTCTCAAAAACGTAAGGTGGAGAGTGTTAGGGGAAGATACATAACGTGGACACACATGGTGAATTCTCTCTCTCTCTCTCTCTCTCTCTCTCTCTCTCTCTCTCTCTCTCTCTCTCTCACACACACACACACACACACACACACACACACCACAAATATATACACAAATGTAGATTTGAGTAGCTATGTCAGATCGTTTCTAACTTTGAAAATCCTTTCATTAAATTTGTTTTGCCAGAGAGGGCTGGGATGTAATTCACTTGTCTAATGTGCACAAAGCCCTTGTTTCTAACCCCAGCACTGCAGACACAACACATGGAAAGCACACATCTGTCATCTTAGCACTCAGGAAGTAGAGACGGGAGGATCAGGAGTTCAAGGCCATCCTTGGCTGTATAATAAATTTGAGGCCAGTCTGAGTTACCTGACACACTGCTGAAATGAGACTGGAAAGGATGGTGGGCTGGAGAGGTGGCTCAACAATGAAGAACACTGGCTGCTCTTCCAGAGGGACCCAGGTTTGATTCCCAGCACTCATACAGTGGTTCAGAACTGTCTGTGACTCCAGTTTCAAGGAATCTGATACCTTCACACAGGCATACAGGCAGACAAAACACCAATGGACAAAAAAATTTTTTTTAATTAAATTTCTTTAAAAAGCAAGAAAAGCCGGGCGTGGTGGCGCACGCCTTTAATCCCAGCACTCGGGAGGCAGAGGCAGGCAGATTTCTGAGTTTGAGGCCAGCCTGGTCTACAGAGTGAGTTCCAGGACAGCCAGGGCTATACAGAGAAACCCTGTTTCGAAAAACCAAAAAAAAAAAAAAAAAGAAAACAAAAAATAACTCTTCATTAATGTGAACAGCTGTGCAACCATCATCCAACTAAGAACTTATTTTGTGAGTATCCATGAGTTAATAAAGTTCTTCCATCAGGCGATGTTAGTGTAATACCGCCATTGGACTGAGTTCCTTCGTACAGACTGGACATGCCCTATACAAGCTCGGTAGGTGAGGCTCCATGTTCAGATGCGCCCATATCCACCATATCAGTACCCGGAATCATCCCTTCTGAAAGAGGAAGATGCATTCCTCCAGTGAGAATGAGGTCAACTGAAATCTATCTCAGTTCTAGAAAAGTCTGAACAAGCCAGAGGAGGCCTTGAATTCCTCCAGTGAGAATGAGGTCAACTGAAATCTATCTCAGTTCTAGAAAAGTCTGAACAAGCCAGAGGAGGCCTTTCAGAGAAGTCGGGGACAGCTGGCTTTCTGCTGAGCAAGATCTGAGAAGGTTTTAAACGGGAGGGGAAATCACAATACAGTTTAGCCTTCAAACACAAGAATAAATTAAAGGTTGAACACTGTGATGGTTGTATATTCTTGGGCCAGAGAGTGGCACCATTTGGAGGTGTGGCCTTGTTGGAATAGGTGTGACCTGTTTGGAGTAGGTGTGTCACTGTGGGTTTGGGCATAAGATCCTCACCCTGGTTGCCTGGAAGTCAGTCTTCTATTAGCAGCCTTTGAATGAAGACACAGAACTCAGCTTTGCCTGTACCATGCCTGTCTGGATGCTGCCGTGCTCCCACCTTGATGATAATGGACTTAACCTCTGTAAGCCAGCCCCAATTAGATGTTTTTTTTTATAAGACTTGCCTTGGTCATGGTGTCTGTTCACAGCAGTAAAACCCTGACTAAGACAAACACCCTCCTTTGGGTGATGAATTCTATAGCCTGCCTTGGTCTATGGAACAGGAGGATTGAGGGCTGAAAGGACAGGGTCTCGGGAACTCACAGGGACCCTAGATAGCCAGCCAAAGTCATATGCTTCCATGCGGCCAAAGGCCAGACCCTTGGTCCCATAACCAGGTGGGGCGGAGCCAGGGCTAGATCCTGTGCCTATCAACCTGGTGCAGGTTCTTCCGTACCAACCTGAGCTTGTGGTTCAGAGCCAGTCTTCCCATCTTTACTGCACAAAACATGCTTTTTGCTTAAACCCAATGACCAATTTTGTAATCCAGTTATATCAACCGAAACTGTGGGTATTGGTGCTAATAAGCTCACTCAACTCCCAAACAGCAGGAACAGGAAAGCCACTGTCTCCTGAAGTAGGGACCAGCACCTTCTTTCCTGTGTGTCTTCCTTGAAGCCAAAGGAGAGGAACATCCTTATCTCATAGACACTCACAAAAAGCATCAACAAGAGCAGAATATGGTGGTGTACACCTTTAATCTCAGCACTGGGGAAGTAGAAGCAGAGCAGCCTGTTGTACAGAACGAGTTCCAGAACAGTTAGGACTACACAGAGAAACTCTGTCTTGAAGGAGAAAAAAAAGTCCAAACAAGCAATCCTGTTCCATTTCCTTTAGTCTGTAGCATCTGATGGTACCCCCTCTGTCTCGCCATACTTCTGCAAGACTATGTCAAACCTACTGAGCACTAAAATACAAAGGCTTCCAGCTGGAGGGTGGCTTAGTGGTTAACAGCCACGGGTGCTCTTTGCAGAAGGCCCACTTCCGCTTTCCAGCAACGACATGGATAGCAACTCTCTGGATCTAATCCCCTCTTCTGATCTTCACAGGCATGCACATGGTCCACACATGTACATGCAGACAAAACACTCACACACAATAAATAAATAAATCTAAAAAAAAATTTTTTTTAATGGAGAAATGTTGCTGTTTCTTCCAGTCTTCTCCAAAGGTCCCTGTGTGTGGCAAACATATTATGTGAATGCGTATGCTTGTTTTACGTCCGTTTGTCTTTTGTTCCAAGTATCCCAGCCATGAGGCTTGAGGGATCTGATACAAAGATACTATTACATTTTCTTCATCACATGCTAAGCTAGACAAAGAAATCCATGGGCATCCTCAAGAGCCCAGAAAGAAGACCCACACACGCTCGCGCAGTCTTGATGAACGAACGTGATTGACTGAGCTAGAGATGTAATTCAACGGTACAGTCCTTGCTGAATGTGCATAGGACCTTGGCTCAATCACCAGGACCACTCCGAAAGGAAGGTGGAGCATTAGGTCAGAGGTAGTGAAGAATGTGCTCCCACAATTCTTCAAAGAATGGATATCTTTAAGGAATGAGGTGGAACGCTACCTTGGACTATCTGCACACCCCCCCACCCCCCACCCCCCCGCATGCACAAAACAATCTCACAGTCATGAAATGTAAACAGCCTGATCTCTTCAGGGCTTGGGGATACATGCTTATAATACTAGCATGGAGGCAGGGGCATCAGGAGTTTGAGAGGTTTGGGGATTATACAAGACTCTGTCTCTAAAAACAAACAAGAGATAGATAGATAGATAGATAGATAGATAGATAGATAGATAGATAGATAGATAGATAGATAGATAAACACACTAAAACTTTAGGACTGGAGGAAGAGATGATGGCTCAGCAGTTAAGAGCACTGACTGCTCTTCCAGCGGTTGAGTTCAATTCCCAGCACCCACATGGTGGCTCACAACCATCTGTAATGGGATCTAATGCCTTCTTCTGGTGTGTCTGAAGACGGCAACAGTGTATTCACATACATAAAACAAATAAATCTTTAAAAAAAAAAAGAACTAAAACTTTAAATATTTAGAAAGAAAGTAAGAAAATGTGTTTCTGCCGTTAGAATATGGAAGTGTTCTTCAACAAAAACACAAAGTCAATAAACATTAAGGAATTTTCTATCAATGGCTTGCTTGCTTGATTGATTGATTGATTGATTGATTGACTAACTGATTTGGAGCAAGGTCTGCTGTAGCTCAAGCTAATCTCAAATTTGTGATGTAGCCAAGGGCGATCCTAATTTCCCATCCTCCTGCCTCCACCTCCCAAGCGCTAGGATTCCAAGAGTACTGTGGGATCAAACAGAGGGCTTCGTGAGCACGAGGCAAGCATTCTGCCGAATGATCTGTCCCAGCCCCAGGAAACATTTATTAATTGGAGTGCCTTTAAAAATACATCAAAGGACACATGCCTACATAATTATATTCATTTATAAATATTTGTTGAACTATCTCCTTAAGATTCATGACTATACAGAGAGAGGGGCAGCATTTGGGATGTAAATAAATAAATAAATAAATAAATAAATAAATAAATAAATGTATTAATTAATTTTTCAAAAGCTAAGTTGGGTAGGATGGTGACAATTAATTATATATTTATGATATGTATGCTTATTTGTATGCTTTAGGCTTTATATTTCATTTCATGTCTAACTATTGAAATTTGTGTAAAACTTGAATCGGAGAACAACTATTAAAGATGTAAATATGTAGCAACTCACCTTAGCCTACATTTGAGGTCAGAGAAGAAGAAAAAGTTTTTAAAAAAAGTGTCTGTGGGGCTGGTGAGATGGCTCAGCAGGGTAAGAGCACTGACTGCTCTTCCGAAGGTCCTGAGTTCAAATCCCAGCAACCACATGGTGGCTCACAACCACCTGTAGTGAAATCTGATGCCCTCTTCTGGTGTGTCTGAAGACAGCTACAGTGTACTTACTTATAATAATAAATAAATCTTTTTTTAAAAAAGTGCCTGTTATACTTTCATTTTACAGGTGAAACAGACAAGACTATGAGCAGCCAAGCCATAGAACAGGAAACCTGCGGGGCCAGCCTTCTCTCTCTGTGGTCGCAGGCAAACGAAACTGAAAATCAGGAGGTCAGATTTTACACAAATTTGATTAGCCAACGTTAACAAATCTGACGGGACCTGTAATCGATAAGAATCTGCAGCCTGGGGAACTTTCCACACTGGTAGCAGCAGTGATAATTATTTAGGGAAATTTGAAATATTTACTGTCATGTCTAAATGTTACTACCCAACAGAATTCTTTGTGCATAAACACCAAAGGGAAACTCCATGTTAACAGGGAACTCAGTACAAAAATGTTCACAGAAGCCCTTGTTAGTAATAACAAGTAGCAAGAAGCCTAAAGGCCCAAGAGGGGGGGACACAAAAAAAGATCAAAAAGCAACAGTGCAAACAGTAGATGGGATACCTTGTAGCTGAAAAAAATAAACGAGACAAAGTAACCATAGCAACAAGGGCAGTTTTCCCAAAAAATAATGTAGGACTGGCAAGACAGCTCATCAGGGGTTGGTGCCAACCCTGCCAACCTGAGTTCAGCTACCAAAACCTGTGGTTAACCTAACCATAGGAGGGAATTGACTCTAGAAGTTTGCCTTGACTTGCACCAGCTTAACTCAGCATGTGTGCCTTCCCCAATGTCTCTCACCCCCACCCCCGCACCCCAACACGCACACGCAAGAGCACTGTAATAATTGATTTAATTGAATAAAAATGACGTTAACCACAGAAGAGGAACCACTCTGTATCTGACTCTGGCTCTTTGTCTGGCTTTGTCTTTATCAGAACCCTCTGGGGAGGCAGTCTGCCAGCCAGGGCAAGAGTGTTACTGAGAAACACTGGGGTCACTGGGATTGGAACCCTAGGCAGGACACGGCTTAGGCCGAGTGTCAGCCACCAGTCAGGAATGAGGCTTATACTCACTGGGTACTTCTGTTTTTCTCTGTCCTGCTGGCAGGCATGAGTAGGTCCCTGTGTGAGAAATGGGTGTCCTCAGATGACCCCCAAATGGAAGGGAAGAGATCAGAGCTTCGTCCACTCTTGACTCAGGAGGTCTAAGTACAAATCAAATCTGTACTCAGCCAGCCATTTTTAGTTCAAAATGTTCATGACATACGTATCTCTTGAGTCACACTGATCCAATCTGATGGCCTCTGTTCAGGGATTCTTCTTTTCATTTTAAGAGAGCAGTCAGACTCTGGCTGTGCTCTGGGAGGGTAATGAGGCCACCTCCTAACAGTATAGAGTACAAGAAGGGACATCTATCTGGCTGACATCTTACCAACCCTCTCCAGCTGTGGGCCAGTGCATTTTCTTTATTCTGTCCCTGCTAGCCTCTCCTGATTTATCATCCTCAAGGCCATCCATTCTGAGTGATGTTTGGTGTATACCCAGCGGGAGAGTGATGGTTAACATTGGTAACCAACGTCACAAAATCTACAGTCACCCAAAAGACAAACCTCTAAGGAGATTTCTAGACTGGGTTAACTAAGATAGGCAAATCCACTCTAGATAAGGATGGTACTACTCCATTGGCTGGAGCCTCAGACCAGACAAAAGGACCAAGTGACCTAAGTACCAGCATCTACTTCTCTTCCTGACCGCAGATGTCACATGACCAGCCGCCTCAAGTTCTATCAATCAAGCTACCGTAATTCCCACCCGCACCCACCGTGATGATCTGCACCTTCAAACTGTGAGCCAATACAAACTCTCTCTCCTTAATTCCAGCGCACACCTGCCCCCCAGACTATTAACATTCCAATTTTTTTGTTGTTGTGCATTTTGTCACGGCAACAAGGAAATTAAGACAGTAATGCATCTTTCCCAAGCATCTAGGTAGGATTTGTCTTTCTTGGTTTTTCTTATTCACTTACACACAAAACACACACACATACACACACACACACACACACACACACACACACACACACACACACACACACACACCCCACAGCAGCTTCAGCCTACATAGAGAAACCCTATCTCAGGGGGGAGAAAAGTCCATCAACCTGAGTCTCTACGTGGAAAGTCTGGGCTGAAATGAGTGACAAGGCTCCCTCCCTAGCCGAAGCCCTCCCGAGCAGGTTACCAAGGAGGCGGTGGTAAACAAGCTCAATGCGCAGGCGTGGACGTAAGTTACCGCCCACCGCGATTCCCGAGTTCGCGCTCCTGCCAGTTGCCTAGATACGTAAACAAGTTCAAGTGCGCGTGCGTGTCTTGGCAGCCACAAGTCACCGCCCAATCCCGGGGCATATCTTATGGTAACGGGCAACCAGCCAACCCAAGCGACATATGTCACACTGAGGTAAAATTGAACAAGGTATTTCTGGGGACGCTTCCCCCCTCTCTTCCTCTCTTTCTCCACATGGATTTAATAAAGTGATACTCGCAGAAGGACTAGAGCCCACGTATTCCTTCCTTGCGGCAAGGCGGGGGAAGTGGGGAGATGTTTTATATTTTTACAAGGAGGGACCAGGGTGACACTTTCAGTTCTCCTTTTGGCCAATCTGTCTCACTCAGGTGATGAAGTGAGTGGCTGGCGACGATTTATCAAGAAGGTCCAGGGTGCTTCTTTGCGACAACAGCCCTTCCGTTGTCTTTATTGTCCCTACAAATGTCTTCCATCTTACACTCACTCACATACCCATTCCCGTGGGGGATGTGTTGCAATCTCCCCTCTGATTTTCCTCAGTGCCTTGGGAGCCAAAGATGCAGGAGGCACACTCCCAAAAAAGTATTGGTTGTGCAAGTTCATCTCCTTAGGCAAATCTGCTCCCCTGCCCTTCTTTCCTAGCTAACCCATGTGCACGATAGCTTCTGAGGTGGTTATGCACTCATGGTGAGGCTTGGAGAAGAGGGTTTCAGGCAAAAGTTTCAAAGCAAAAAAAAAGGGGGGGGATCTGTTTTCCTATCCTGGAGGCTTAGAACTCTGCCAAATTCACCCCCCCACACACACACACACGGGAGGTGGCAAGAGAGGGGAAGGGAAGGAGGGAGAGAGAACAAGAGAAAGAGAGAGAGAAAGAGAGAGAGATCCATTTTGTTCCTGTTTTTTTAAATATTTATTTATTACATGTAATGTACACTGTAGCTGTCTCCCAACACACGGGAAGAAAGTGTCAGATCTGATTACAGATGGTTCTGAGCCACCATATGGTTGCTGGGATTTGAACTCAGGACCTTCAGAATAGCAGAGCAGTCAGTGCTCTTAACCACTGAGCCATCTCTCCAGCCCCCTTGTTTCTGTTTTTTTTTTTTGTTGTTGTTTTGTTGTTGTTGTTGTTGTTGTTTTTGTTTTTGAGACAGGATGTCACTGTAACCCAGGCCACCCTCTGAGAATGACCTTGAGCCCAGGCCTTCCCAGGTCCCCCTCTGAAGTGCTGAGATCAGCAGCAAGGGCGTCCATCCTGCTTTATGCTGTAATAGAAATGAAATGAAGGACTTAAAGCACGCTAAGCAAAGCACTCTGCGAATGGAGAGACAGCTTCAGCCCTGAAAAAAATCTTTCCAAATAAATTAAGTGTTCCAGGTTGTCTTCAGCTATTATTCTCTCTCTTTTACACAGGAAAAAAATATTGTAATACGACTTACTCGTTTTTCATGTCAGAAATCTCAAATTGTGGATTTGTAAACATGAGTGACTTAGCAGAACAAACAGGCAGATTCTTCCTTTCTTTCTTTCTTTCTTTCTTCCTTTCTTTCTTTCTTTCTTTCTTCCTTTCTTTCTTTCGTTCTTTCTTTCTTTCTTTCTTTAATTTGGTAAGACAGGATCTCACCATGAATGGATGAATTCCACTCTGAAACTCAGCCACAGCCACACTAGCTTCAAACACATGCCACTCTTTACTGGCAGTCAATAGATGTTAGATGCCCCATACATGGGAGCTAAGTTTAATTCTAGAAAGGTCAAGAAGAACAGTGAGCCAAGGAGGGCATGCTGCAGACCGTGAGCTCTGTGCTTTCACCGCATGCTGTTCAACACAACATCCCCCCGCCCCAACTCCATCCTTCTCCTGGGAATAGAAGGGGCATTGCTTTCATAGCAACCTTAAACACAGAGTACAGAAAAAAGAAAGCTGGTGGCTTTTTCTACCACACCATGTGATAGAAACCATATCTGAAACTTCTAAAGCGGCCCAGAACATAAGACCAGGTAGGCCATGGGGAAAACCTAATATCCGTTATTTTGCTAACAGAACGTAGCAATCAGCAGCTGATACCACACTGCTGCACCATAGACCAGTGCCTCGGACAGCCCTCTTCAGAGGCGCTTCTTCCTCTTGCACCAGATGGGAAGTAACACAGAGACCCACAACTGCACAATAAGAGTTAGAGACTCTGGAGAACTAAGTCCCAAATGGAATGTCTTCATCAAATCTCTTCCCTTGACCCTCCGGGATCTATGCAGAAGAGGAAGGAGGCAGAAAGATTCTAGGAGGCAGAGGTGGTGGATGACTCCAAGAAGACGGGTTTTCCAGACACAGAAAGAGTAATATATATGAACTCACAGAGACTGTAGCGACATGCATGAGATCTGCAGGTCAGACAGTGTCCCCACACTAAGGAGGGGAAGAGGACATGGGCTCCCAACCTTACCCAAGAAGCTAACTGTAATGGATACCCTCTGGCAAAGGGAAAATCATTGTTCTCCAGTGGAGTCTCACTGGGCGTATTAGCCACACTTCAGGGGAAGCCCCACGGCTTGAAGCAGTTGGGCCACATGAAATGAATTCAGTGGTATTTTTCATATTGCTTCATTTGGGCTTTTTTTTTTTTTGGCTTTTGTCTGTTTTGATTTTCATTTTGTGTATATGTGTCATTTTGCTTTGTTTTGTTTTTTGGGTTTTTTTTTTTTAAGATTTATGTATTTATTTATTATAAATACACTGTAGCTGTCTTCAGACACACCAGAAGAAGGCATCAGATCTCATTACAGATGGTTGTGAGTTACCATGTGGTTGCTGGGAATTGAACTCAAGACCTCTGGAAAAGCAGTCAGTGCTCTTAATCACTGAGCCATCTCTCCAGCCCATGTTTTTGTTTTTAAGAGAGAGAGAACATAAAATTGGGTCGTTAGTGAGGCAAGGAGGATCAGAGAGGAGTTAGAGGAAAGAAAAATGTGAAAAAAATATATAGTATGAAAAATTTTTAATTAAAAAATAATTTTAGGCCGGAGGTGGTGGCGCACGCCTTTAATCCCAGCACTCGGGAGGCAGAGGCAGGCAGATTTCTGAGTTCGAGGCCAGCCTGGTCTACAAAGTGAGTTCCAGGACAGCCAAGGCTACACAGAAAAACCCTGTCTCGAAAAACCGAAAACAAACAAACAAAAAACCCTAAAGCTGTCTCTTAGGGATTCTATTGCAGCAATGAAACACCATGACCAAAAGCAAGTTGGGGAGCAAACGGTTCATTTGGCTTATATTTCTACATTATAGTCTACCAATGACGGAAACCAGGATAAGAACTTGAACAAAGCAAGGGACCAAGAGGCAGGAGCAGATGCAGAGGCCATGAAGGGGTGCTGCTTATTGGCTTGCTTCCACATGGTTTGCTCAGGCTGCTTTCTCATAGGACGCAGGCCCAGGGATGGCACCACCCACAATGGGCGGGGCTTTCTATAGACCTGCCTACAGCCCCACCTTACCGACACATTTTCTATTTTGTTGTTGTTGGGGTTTTTTGTTTGTTTGTTTGTTTGTTTGTTTGTTTTTGAGACAGGGTTTCTTTGTATAGCCCTGGCTGTCCTGGAACTCACTTTGTAGACCAGGCTGGCCTCGAACTCAGAAATCTGCCTGCCTCTGCCTCCCAAGTGCTGGGATTAAAGGTGTGCGCCACCACCGCCCAGCTTTCTTTTAGCTTTTTTTTTTTTTTTTTTTTTTTTTTAACAGACACGCGTTTTCTTAATTGAGGTTCCCGCCTCTCATGACTCCAGCTTGTGTCATGCTGATACAAAACTAGCCAGCACAAGCCCAAAGCACAGCCCAAACCCAACTGAAATTGATACGGAAATGTTCCGGGTAGCTTTCGAAAAGAACAACGTGCACCGAGGAACACTGCACGTAATCCTGCTTCCTTAAAGCGTCTGCCGTTCTTTTATAAAAGTACATTATTGCAATAAGTGCTATAAAACCCACTGCAAAGGACAGAAGAAACCCCAAGCTTTGGCTCCATCTCTGTTCCCAGTAACACCAATGCTATGGAGGAATGGTTTGTGCTCTGCTTACCAAACTGGAGTTGAAAGACAAGCCCCTCCCTCCCGAGAATTATGGGGAGATGAATATCAGTGGTAGCGCTTTGGAGCTGCAACATAAAATCTGAGCTAGTCTTATTTTTAGTTCAGAAAACTTAGAAGTGAATCCCATATTGTCCTAACATTTCTATCATTGTCATGGGTCCAAACTATTTTTTAATGTGGGTTTTTTTTAAAATTTGGCTCTTTGTGCAAGAGGTAGACCAAAAGAGAGAGGGAAGGAGGGGTGCTGGGGTGGACGGGTGGAGAAGCCATGAAAAAAAGACAAATACAGAGAGGAAGCAAGTGAGACATCTTTGATTAATGTAGTATGCTAAAAATGACTTCAAGAAATGAACTGGCTCAGTCAGATGATTTCAAGACTCAAAGCTCCTTCGCCAGCCATTTCAGACCAAAGCTGAAGAGATGAAGCCAGAGGATTGTGCACACAGGATCGGAAAAGGGCAGCTGCAGAAGGCACAGACACCAACGTGGTTTTCACCACCAGAGACAAAAGGCGTAAGTAAGTATGTGGATCCCATTATCCGGTGAGAATTACAGACCTCTCTTGAGGCTGTTCTGCTCTCTGCTTATTCTCTGTCAAAGTAAGAGGCTAAGCCATGTCAGAAATCTTTGATCCTTAATCTAATTCTTCAACTTTTGGGGGCCCTAGGTAGCCGCTGACTTCAATAGTCAGCTTCATCTTGTCTCAGGAAGACCTGTTTCAATGCCCTCCCTCTCAAAAAAAACATTATATTAAATTTAAAAAATAATAATAAACAGCAAAGCAAGATACTTGAAACCTCAACACTTGGAAAACTGAGCTACAACTACCACGAGTTCAAGACCAGCCTGGACTACATACTAGGTTTTAATCTCAATAGATAGATAGATAGATAGATAGATAGATAGATAGATAGATAGATAGGGAGGGAGGAAAGGAAAAGATCAGAATAGAGGTTTATGGCAGTGAATTAGTTGAACTGCTTTGGCTCCCAGCAGGCCAAGAGTTCACTGCACCTGCTCAAGTGTTCTTTGGAGTCTTGAATGAAAGACACACACACACACACACACACACACACACACACCAGCTAATTTTGATATGCTTTGACTAGCTCAATGGCTGGACACTTCTAAACCTCCCATAGTTAGCACATGCTTCCCTCTGGTATTCCTGACTTAACACCTTCTAAATCTAAATTTTATCTTTGCTGTAGCTACCCTGTTACCTTCTGAGCAACTCCCCCACACGGCTGCTCTCCCCTTCCACCTACATTGCTGGATGGTTTCTCTCCTGCAGCTCTTAAATCTGATCCCTCTCCTTTTGAGTCATGGTGATTTCTCTTCTTCCTCTCTCCCTCGGTCCCTTGCCCCCACAATCTAAAAGTCCTGCCTCCATCTCCCTGCCCAGCCATTGATTGTATGGCAATTCTTTATTATCACTCTACGCCAGCTGGGGGCAGGGACCCTCAGGTCTGGAAGCTCGGCTTTGGAGAGCCAAATTAAGGCAAAGCATTAGAACCAATTCCCAACAGGTTGGGTGGGTGAGTGGATGGATGCGGGGGATGAATGGATAAATGGATAGTGGATGGATAAATGGATAAAGGATTACCCAATGGTTTATCATTAGAACACTGCGTGTGTTGAGTTGTTTCTCTTTAGAACCAGAGCTAAGGGATAATCTAATCATCTACTTCAAACATGCTCTTAGAAGCAGCGTCTGTGGATCAAAGAGAACCATATTTGAAAACTTCTGTTTCTATCCCAAATTGCCCTTCCAGAAAGATTGTACCAACATTGACTCTTGACAGCAATACACAAGAGCCAGTTGTCCAATACACTCTCCTTTGGGGGGTGGGGTGGGGGGGAGGTCATTTCCATTCTCTACAATGTCAGAAATATACCAGTATATGTCAAAAATAATATTTCCCTGTTCCTTTCATTTTCCTGGGTACCATTACTAGTGGGGCTGACTGTCTTCTTTTGAGTTATGGGTGCTCTCAGGGCTCTCATCAGGCCGCCCATATCTCTGTAGTGATGGCTGCTTCCTCAGAGCATCTATGTCTGCTGATGGTTTTCCTTTGGTGCAGCAGCAGGGAAGTCTCTGCAGAGCAAGTGAGCAGTGGCCAAGAATGAACTTCCCGAGAGCTCTACAGCAGCTAGTGAGGTGAGATGCTCCCAAGGAATGCTCTGTTCCCCAGCAGGACCAAGTCTCGGTTTCCTACCAAAAGGTGTCATGCTCTATGGTATCTCTCTTGTGACTTCCTTTCTCCCTATTTTGCACCCCTCCTTCCTATTAGATCCCTCTCTCCCACCACCACCCTGTTTCTTCCATCCCCAGTAGGATTATGCCCCAGTTAAACTTACTTGAAGGTTGGGATGATCCATCAAGGGGTAAGAGTGGATGCTATACAAGCATGAGGGACCCGAGTTCAAATCCCCAGAGCACACATTAAAGGCTGGGCATGGCTGTATACTTGCTTGTAACACCGATACTGGATGGGGTAGAAACAAGCGGCTCACTGGGATTTAATACTCACCAGTCTGATGCTAGATTCAGGGAAAGACTGTCTCGAGGGAATAACGTGGAAGGTGATGGTCACGTGTGCATGAGCTGGAGCATGTGCCTATTTACAACATGCACATGATGTGTACATACACCACACACACACACAAACAAAGAAAATCTATTTATACTTAAATACTCATCTTAAGGTTTCTCTCTGGACTAGGGAAGCTAAATCAAGGCAAAATGGTTTCCTCCTCCCCGATTTAATCTGACTGTTCATGTATTTTCCCATTTTATGACTGATATTAAAATACTTATTTTAAAATATTAATAAGGAATAGGTGTTGGTGAAAAGCAACTCTGACCCACCACAGACAAGGGGCTTGGCTTATAGGCTCTATCAAGAGCTAATAATTATTGCATTCAAAAATCAATGTTACACCCCCACACTTGAGTGTTCCCAAGACAACAGTCTTCCATTACACAGGCTAGCCTCAAACCTACTACATAGCTGGAAGGTGACCTTGAACTTCTGACCTCCTGCCTGCAGTTACAGGTATGCATAATCACTCCCAGTGTAAGTAGTTCTAGGGCTCAAACACAGGAGTTTGCTGGGAAAGCAATCTCCCAACTGAGCTACACCCACAGCTTCACTCTTGATTTCAGATGTGCCATACTGACCTAAAGATCCCCTTGGAAAATTAACAAAAAGGTGGAAAAATGAAAAAATACAAAGTGCACTTCAGTGTATACTTTCTATAAAGTTGACTTATATACAGTTCATATTATCTGCTTTTAGAAAATGTATATCCAAAGGCCAGGCAGCGATAGATACCAGGAAGATTAAAATCTTAGACACTTTTCTATTGTCGTGACAAAACAGCATGACCAAGGCAACTTCTAAAAGGAAACATTTAATTTGTGTTTCATGGTTCCAGAAGGTTAGAACCCATGACCATCATGGTGGAGAACAAAACAGCAAGCAGGCAGGCATAGCACTGGAGCAGTGGCTGAGAACTTCCATTCTCATCCACAAACAGGATACAGAAAAAGTGCTGAGAATGACATGGGGCTTTCAAATCCTCATAGCCCACCCTCAGTGACACAGACACACCTCCTTCAGGAAGGCCATGCCTCCTAATCCTTCCCAAACAGTTCCACAAACTAGAAACCAAGCATTCAAACACAGGAACCTATAAGGGCCATTCTTTTTCAAACCAACATGACTAAAAAGGTTGGATTGCTTGAGCCCATAATTGCATCAGCCTGGGTAACAAAGATATTTTTCTTCCCTTTCCTTCTCCTTCTCCCTCTCCTTTTCTTCTCTCTCTCTCTCTCTCTCTCTCTCTCTCTCTCTCTCTCTCTCACACACACACACACACACACACACACACACACACACACACACGGCTAAAATAGATTGCCATGCTTTTTAGTGAGTAATGTTCATCTGGAAGTCTGGCGAGAAGGCTTCCAGTGGAGAGAGATTTTGGGTCAGATGACATTTTCTAGTATCTAAGATCAATATGGTCTTAATTAAAACACCAGCCTCCCAAGAAGACTCTGAGAGGCAGTAAACAACACTAAACTCAGCTGGCTCAGAGCCCAGAAAGTCAACCAGACTTGTGCAAATGAAGAGGAATACACACACCAGACATACCACACACACACACACACACACACACACACACACACACACACTTAGAGCTTTCAAAAGCAGCTAAGGACTTAGAAGGGGGAAGGGGGCGGGGAGAAATGGTAAGGCAGAAACAAAGAAAATTGCCAGTTTGCATCCTTATGTGGGCCAGGAACCAGACACAGCCACTGTGGAAGATTCTGTTGGGTGGTAGTGAAGAGGCCATTCCTTTAGCTGCACAGTTGAAAGCAAACACAGGCAAAAAAAAAAAAAAAAAAGGACAACCAGGACAGAGCGGCTTGCCTTGTCTGGTCTGGGCAATGAGAGTGTTCAACGGTGTTCAAGGAGGACCCGGCAAACCCACAGCAGCCGGATGTAGTAGACTCTTTGGGGCTGTGACTGCCCCCCAACTTCCATGATAAGTCCGGAACATTAAGAGGGAAAAAGTTGACTCTGCCTTTCTGCTCCAAGTCATCGGAATCTGCTGGAATCAGTTGGAACATGTGAGCCACATGAGGGGCTTTGCATTACACAACTGCAAACACGGAGAAGTAACCGAGAAAACTCACTCCAGATTAGGGCCAGCACACGTTAAAGCAGTTCATCTTAAACCTCAGATTTGAGGTTTATTAAAAGATAATTAGGGCTGAGAGGTGACTCAGCAGTTAAGAACACTGGCTGTTCTTCCAGAGGACCGCCCTTGGATGTCCAGCACTCACAACTCTCTGTAACTCGAGTTCCAGGGGGACCTGACGTCCTCCTCTGGCCTCTATGGGCCCTTTACACAAATGACATACAAATAGATATACATGCAGGGAAAACATCCATCCATACTAAATTACATTTACATTAGACTAGCATTTTAAAAGAAAATATGAGAATCCATAGGTTCTATGCTAATCAAATTGTCAGCACTCACAGTCTTGTTGGTCAGTAGAGTCTGCTTAATATTTCCTCTTCCTTTTCAAACTAAAGATAACTACTTCAGGACAGATGTTCATGCAACCAGTACCAACTTTCTTCATCACAATGCAATTGTGTGTTCTGATGAAGCCAGCAGCTAGTGTTTATAAAAAGATAAGGAGAGCCGGTTCTGGTGGCGCAGGCCGTTAGGATTTGCTGAAGGAGGCAGAGGCAGGAGGATCTGGAGTTCGAGGACTACCTGGTCTACACATTTTTAGCCGGGCGTGGTGGCGCACGCCTTTAATCCCAGCACTCGGGAGGCAGAGGCAGGCGGATTTCTGAGTTCGAGGCCAGCCTGGTCTACAAAGTGAGTTCCAGGACAGCCAGGGCTAGACAGAGAAACCCTGTCTCGAAAAACCAAAAAAAAAAAAGATAAGGAGAAGAAGGAATATGTTCTGGTGGAGATATAGTCAGGTATAGGGGAAAGGGGGGGTGCTTCTGTGGTCCCCCTGAGGGACCAGCCATACAACTCTGTAGTACAGAACAGAGTTTATTCAGGGCATGGGGAGGGGAGTCAAGAGGGTGGTAGAGACAGAATAAGTAGAAGAGTAGAGGCTGGCCATGAGTACGTGGGGGGCCTGGGGTGGGGGAGGATGGGGAGAGAGGGAGGAAGGTGACAAGAGGACAGAACAAGAGCAAGAAGGCAAGAGCAAGAGAGTGAGGAGGGGCCGGGCGTGGTGATGCACGCCTTTAATCCCAGAACTCGGGAGGCAGAGGCAGGCGGATTTCTGAGTTCAAGGCCAGCCTGGTCTACAAAGTGAGTTCCAGGACAGCCAGAGCTAATCAGAGAAACCCTGTCTCGAAAAACTAAAAAAAAAAAGAAAAACTAAAAAAGGGGCTGGTGAGATGGCTCAGCGGGTAAGAGCACCCGACTGCTCTTCCGAAGGTGATAAGTTCAAATCCCAGCAACCACATGGTGGCTCACAACCATCTGATCTGGCTCCCTCTTCTGGAGTGTCCGAAGACAGCTACAGTGTACTTACGTATAATAAATAAAATAAATCTTTAAAAAAAAAAAAAAGAGTGAGGAGGGGGCAAACAGCCCCGTTTTTAGTGACTCAGGCACACCTGGCTGTTGCCAAGCAAATGTGCGGCCAGCCTAGAAAGAATGCGAACACTGGTGACTTTGGAGAAACCATCAAAGCACAGTATCACTTGGGGTAGAGAGATGGTTCCGCCATAAAGGTGCTTGCAATATAAGCACGACAGTACCATGCCGAAAAGCTGGGAGTGGAGACGCTCTTGTGGGTCACAGAGCCAAGGGATGCTGAGGGTCTTTGTGGCTTGCTAACCAGTCAGCTTATCCTCATCAGTTAATTTCAGGCTCTCTCTCAAAACACAAGGTGAACTTGGGATGGTGCCTCAAATCCTTAATCCCAGAGTTTAGGAGGCCAATCTGATTTTTACTTAGTGCGTACCAGGCCAGCCAGGATTATTATTATTATTATTTTCGAGACAGGGTTTCTCTGTGTAGCCCTGGCTGTCCTGGAACTCATTTTGTAGACCAGGCTGGCTTTGAACTCAGAAATCCGCCTGCCTCTGCCTCCCAAGTCCTGGGATTAAAGGCGTGCGCCACCACCAGCCAGGATTATATTGTAAAACCCAGCTCAAACCAACAAATAAACAAAACAAAACAAAAGTAAAATAAAAGGCGGGAAGCAGGGATTGTTAGCATTCTGTCTAAACTCTGCCCCCCACGGTTACCTGGCAACAACCAGGAATGCCTGATGCTATAAAAGGAGCTGCTTGGCCCCACCCCAACTCCTGCGTCCTTGCTCTGTCCTCTTGTCCCTCTCCCGTCCCCCTCTCGCCCCATGCTCACGACCGGTCTCTACTTCTCTTCTCTTCTGTTCTCTTCTGTTCTTCTCTCTCTTTCCTCTCCTCTCTCTGCCTCTCTCTGCCTCTACTACCCTCTTGACTCCTTCCCATACCCTAAATAAACTCTATTCTAAACTATACCGTCCTTCGTGTGGCTGGTCTCTCAGGGGAAAGGGCACGTCCTTCCCTCACACCTCATCACGCCTCCATAAAACATACTCCCCTTTATCTTTTTATAAATACAACAGGGATAGGCAGATCTGTGAGTCTGAAGCCATCCTGGTCTTCAGAGTGAGTTCCAGGACAGTCATGGCTGTACAAGATACCCTGTTTGGAAAAATAGATAGATAGATAGATAGATAGATAGATAGATAGATAGATAGATAGATAGAAATTTTTAAAAAGTAAACAAATATTTAAGAAAAAAAAATTGGATGGTGTCCGAGGAATGATACCCAAGGTTGATCTCTGGCCTCTACACACATGAATACATACTTACAAAGTATAGTACAACTTTTGTGTTAGTAAAACTGGGACTCAGGTTTTCACTACCTTAAAGGGAGTAAAAAATGGTTTATTTTACAGTCAAATTTGAATGACCATGGCCAAGGAAGTGCAGAAATAGTTGGCCCCAGGTTCCCTGCCCCACCCCCACCCCCACCCCCAAGCATTTTCAAGAGGTTTTACTGTAGCAGGACAAAATCATAAATCAAGGCAATTTAAGTCTTTTATTGGTGAGCGTTATGTTTCCAACCTGGAACAAAGGGCTGCGGCGCCTATTTAACATATCAAAATGGACCGGGATGCCTGGTTCTCCCAGCATCCCTCATTCCCTATCTGTTACAGAGTGCGGCTGGTATACCCCGCCCCCTACCCTAATCTTTCCAGCAGGGGCTCTACCTCTCTTCCCTCAGATAATCCAGACATTTGATTACCCACCCTTTTTTTTCCCCTTGGCCTCCTGACTATTGACTGTTGAACCTGACTTCCCTCTTTCCTCACTCCCTTCCTTCCCTATCCCCCACCCCCATCATAGCCTGGCTGTGTCCAATCTGGACTCTCCCAGATGTCCCTGCCTCTGTCTACATTCTCCCTTCTATCTGCAGTAATCTTTCTCCTCCACCATACATAAGAGCAGTCATGTAACTTTCCTTTCCTCTTTCTTTCTTTTCTTCTTTCTTTTTTCCTTCGTTTTTCCTTTTTTTTTTTTTTTTAATACAGCGAGTAATCAGAGAGGCAGTTACAGAAAGATGGTGAATCTCCCATACACCCCCAAGGTGCCACGTGATGACGTTCTCAGCTTTCGTTGGGGTCGGCAGTCTGTTAAGTTAATAGGTTCCAAAGGGTTTTTAATCTGTTAGTTACAAGATGTTAATTCCAAAACATAGATGGGCAAGGGCTGGCTGTCCAGGGAGCTAAAGCTGGCCTGAGAAGGTCCTCAGCACTGCGACCTGTCCGCATCACTGCAGTTCTCATTTTGTTAATCTTTGCGCACACAGTTTCTTTCCGAATGTTCTTGTCCACAAAAGAAAACCATACCACTTTTGCTTATTTTTTGTTTGTTTGTTTGTTTTCGAGACAGGGTTTCTCTGTATAGCCCTGGCTGTCCTGGAACTCACTTTGTAGACCAGGCTGGCCTTGAACTCGGAAATCCGCCTGCCTCTGCCTCTCGAGTGCTGGGATTAAAGGCATGTGCTGGGATTAAAGGTGCTCATTGAATCGGCAACTCTGCCCCACCCAGCTAAGGAAGGGCCAGGCTGCTGAAATCGGCACCACTGCACAGATGCCTTGTCTGAAATTCGAGGCCAGGGATGGTGGTGGAAGGAGAGGGGAGCGCTGGGAAATCCTCACCTGTACCACTTTAGCTCCTATTTTGTCTGTCGGCCAGGATGAATCCCTTGGCTCTTTCAAACCGCTGGAGGTGGAGAACTGCTGCGTCGGTTGGGCCTGGAAGGGGAAAGAAACTGGATATAGAAATAATTTCTGCCGCACCCCATTCTCAGTGATCTGGAACTTTGGATGATTTCCTAGAACAATGTAAGAAACCGATCCCAAGAGGCAAAGCTAAGGCTACATAACAGGCAGCAGTAGGTCATGCACTGAGGTCCCACGCCAAGGCTGGAGTCTCTCAGTGAGAAGCTTCAGAGAGCTGTAAGCAAATCAGAAAGCAAGTGCCAGCCTCCTGAGAAAGTCCTCCTGTGGCCAAGACCAAGCTGTCAGGGGGTTTGTTTTAGCTGACCTTGTTTTCATATGAAGTGGTACTAAGGCTTAAAGCACGTTGAGTGGGCCACTTGACATCTCGGACTTCCTCTAGAGGTTCTCCAGAACCTAATGGTCTTTGCATCCTCAGAATCCCTGACAGCTGGGACTGAGGGGATAACGCCTTCAGTACAGTGTTTCTTGTGCAAGCCTGAGGACATGAGTTCAAACCCTAGGCTCTCAGAGAGAAGCCAAGTGTGGTGACACGAATGTGTAACCTGAGCACTGGATAGGTAGAGTAGAACTTACTAGCCAGTTAGCCTAGCCAAATTGGTGAGCTCAACGTTCAGTGAGAGAACCTATCTCGAAATGTAAGAAGGAAAAGGATCATGGAAAACACGTGACATTGACCTCTGGTCTCCTCATGTATATGTACACATATGCACATACACCACATATAACAGCATATATGGAGATATATACAATATATCATACAGAGAATAAAATCCCTGAAAGCCCAGGGTCTCTTAGGACAGTGGTTCTCAACCTTCCTAATACTACGACCCTTCAATATAGTTCTTTGTGTTGTGGCAACCGCCAACCATAAAGATATTTCACTGGTACTTCATAACTGTAACTTTGCTACTCTTATGACTTGTAATGTAAATATCTGATATGTGATTCCCAAAGGGGTCACAACCCACAGGTTGAGAGCTGATGTCTCCTGCAGTCTAGACTTTGGGATCTTATTTTAGATTTTCCAGGATGCAGAGTAGGTCTGAGATCTGGTCTGGGTTTGGATCCTAGTTGAATGTCAGACAGTCTGTCCTAAGATCCAAGAGGCATATGGCAAGGTCAGAGCTAGGCTATGTGGGGACTGTCTTCAGTGAGGAAGTCATGGAAATGTAGACACTGGGCTGACTTTGAGGTTCTGTCCAACTGGCTTGGAGAGGGCTGGAACACACTCACTTAGAGAACAGCAGATTTTGTGGGTAGATAGCTATGAGATTCCAAGCAAAGGGCATGTAGAAGAACTCAGGCCCTGTTATTGATGAGTCTAACATATAACCTAACATTATATGATCTAACATTATAATCCTGGCTTAATTCTCTTCCATTTATGGTGAGCCTATGAGAACAAGATACTAGACTACAATATTGAGTTCACCTCTGCATACAAACAAGACCATTTCTGTGCAGTGGCGGTACACTCGGTTCTATGTGTATAAAACCAGCCATGTTTACCAGCCTGGTTTAGAGTTCCAGGACAGCCAGGACTACACAGAGGAACCCTGTCTCAAAACCAAACCAAACGAAACCAAAAAATATGCTTTCTTCCTGTACTATTATTTGCCAGCCTAAGTTTATTTTGTTTGGGTATTAGCATTTCCTATCAAATTTCTAGAGCGGGATTTTATAAGCCGGTTCGTCATCTGTTTTTATGAGTTGTGTATGTTTTCAAACTCTCTGGCATCTGCACTCTGCTTTCCTGCTTCTCCCTCTCCTCTCCCTTCCTTACACAGTATCTTATAGCTCTGCTCTGGCATCCTCTGGCACACACTTTTTTTTTTTATTTAAAAACTGCTTTCAAGCAGTGGGCCAACCTGGTCTATTGAGTGAGTTCCAGGACAGCCAGGGCTACACAGAGAAACCCTGTCTCAGAAAACCAAAATAAAATAAAATAAAATAAAAATAAAAAAATAAAAATAAAAACTGTTTTCAATAGCTATGTCACCTTAAAGGGTACACTAAGGGAAGCTATCTAAATATAATTCAGATAAGTCGTGGGCAAAATAATTTTCAAATGTGGGAGAGAATTAGATCAGGCATATGTTTGTGTTCTTAAAAGGTATGTCCATTCAAATACATGGGGCAAGGCTGTATGGCGAACCACTATTTGTGAGCAGAAGAGGGCTTTCCAGTTGTTGCATAAGCAACTGAGACTTCTAGAATGACCTTCAACATCTGTGGCTTACAGAACATCCTCCGCTAGGCACCTAGAGTTGTAAATAATCGATGCCAGATGTGCAAAAGGAAAAAAAAAATGTATCCTCTTTACTTTCCCACCTCATTTATTTCTGGAGCAAGTCAGACAAGTACAACTAGTCCTCGTGCCTCGGCTACAGGGGGTCTCTGTCTCTTCATCTGATAGCAAGGCTGTCTGCGGATACTGGGTATCAAAAACATCTCAGAATCTGAGAAGGGGTAGGAATGAGGAATAAAATGAACAGAAAGGAAGGACATGACTGCTCCTAGCTTATGGTGGAGGACAAGATTTATTGTAGATAAGGAGAGCATAGCCAGAGGCAGGAACATCTGGGAGAGTCCAGAGAGAACAGGACTCTGAGCCAGATCTTGTAGAGAGAGAGGTGGGGAGAGGGGAGAGCCAGGAGAGTAAGGGATAAATGACAGGGGCCTGGTAACCAAGTAGCTGGATTATATAAAGCAGGGCCACTGGGCAGTCCCAGTTTAGGGTGAGGCGTGTTCTGCCAGCCTTACTCTGTAACATGTAGGAACCAAGAGATGCTCAGGGAACCTGGTGGCCAGATCCACTTGATACATTAAATAGGCAACTCAGCTAGCTGTTAGTCCAGGTTTGAGACCGAACATTGTAATGCCGCCATTTCTCCAAGAAATGAGTGTAAACTATACATTAGAACCAGTGTAGAAACCCGATTGTTTTAAAATATCTGTTTGTGCGTGTGTCTACATGAGTATGTGTGCATGTGTTTTTGTGTAGCCAGTCTTTGCTACCTTGTGGGTTCTTCTTTTTTCCCACTCTTTATCCGACCCCCCCCCACCCTATTTCACCCCATATAACTAGATAAGAAAGAAAGAAGGATAGAGGAGAGAGAGAAATAGAGATCGACTGACTATTGAACCTAATTTCTTCCTTCTTTCTTCTTTGAACATGACAACTAACAAATCGCAGAATCCTTCTCCCTGCTACCACAACCCACCCCAGCTACCAGGGCTCTAGCATGTATACACCCTCTGAAAAATTCCCAGAATTCCAAATGTCACACAATAGCAGAAACTATCTGCAGCTGGCAAAATCATGCCTTTACTAGAACATGAGGCAAAAAAATTATAGTCATCTGCTGCGGAGCAGCTCCGTATTCTCACACCTGGGATTAAAATGAAAACATTCTTTATCATCATCATTATTATTATTATTAGTTTCGTTTTAGTTTTTCAAGTTAGGGTTTCTCAGTGTAACCAGCTTTGGCTGTCCTCAACTTGCCTTGTAGACCAGGCTGGCCTCGAACTCACAAAAATCCACCGACCTCTGCAACCCAAGTGCTGAGATTAAAGGCGTGTGCCACCACATTCTGCTGAAAACTATTCTTGTTAGTGCAGTTTTTAAAGTGGTCATTTTTTTTTCTCTATCCCTGCTGGGTCCCAAATAAATGAGACACAGACTATAGGATTTATTTAATCAAGCTTTACAGCACCATGTCTGAGCAGTTAGTAATTCATTCCAATCCTCTGAGCTAATCTGGCTACCTCCCAGCCCAAATCCCTGAGATACTTGCATTTCAGTACTGACTAAGCTTCTGCTCCAGGTGTGTTCCCATGGTGTCTCCTGAACACTTTCCTCTTGGCCAAGCCTCTCTCCCCTCCGAAGTCCAGCCTATTCTCTCTTCTGCTCAGCCATTGGCTGATCAGCTTTTTATTGACAAACCAGAGAATAAATGAGGAGCAATGTTTACACAACAATTAGACTGGAGATTCTCAGAATAAGCATTACAGTGCCTTGTTATAAACATGCCACAATGCCATGTCAGGATTGCAACCAGATATGGGGACAAAGAAATCAGCATTTGAACAATACAAGGATAATATTTATACAGTGCGCAATAACATTATACCTACATATTCTTATAATATTTCTGTGTTTTTTTTTAAAGAAACCCAAATTCCAGAATTCTCACCATATGTACATGGTGCCCAAAGATGTCAGAAGAGGACATCTGATCTCTTGGGGATAGAGTGACAAGTATTTGTGAATTGTTCAATATGGGTACTAGGATCTAAACTTTTAGTCATGAGCAGCAAGCTCTGTCTATTCCATAACCACTGACCGTAACCATTGAGCCGCCTCTTCCTCTCCTTCCTTGATCTGCCCCCTCCCATTTGACACAGGGTTCTCCCTCTGTAGACTTGCCCTTGTTATGTAGACCAGGGTGGCTTAGATCTTGTGATCCTCTGGCCTCTGCCTCTCATACCCTGATACTAAGGGCATTTACCATTATACACAGCAAGACGTCATCATGTTTCAGAGAGTAGAAAGAAAAATACATGTAAAAAATAATATTTTTAGGAGATTCCAAGTATGGGATACTGTATTAAAGCAAAATAGCAGCCCTACTAGGCTAAATAGCAGCCTCTCACATACTGTGACTTTCTCCTCCTTTAGTGAAGGTTGTCCTTTTTCAGTCTGCCAACACACCCATTGCATTGATAATTACATATAGCAGAATTGTTTTCCTAATAGAGGGCAATGAGTCCTCTTCATGCAAATGGCAGAGCCCTACTTGGCTGGAACTCTGCTGTCTGGACAAGCTGTAATGTGGATCTTAACCTATGACCACATTTGGAAAGTAGCCAGATTAAGACAGAGAAGTCTGATCTTGTTAAAAACCACAAGGAGAGTTCAAGGCAAAATCATATGAGAAAACAGAGTTCATGACCTCACAGTGGTCACACCTTCAATCGTTGCCTCTGTCCCTTATTTTGGAAACTCTATCAGAATTCTTTTTTTTTTTTTTAAGAAAAATAGATTTATTTATCTTATCTTTTATGTGTACATATAAGTATTTTGCTTACATGATTGTCTGGGCAGTACATGCCTACATGGTGACCTTGGAGGTTAGATCCTCTGGAACTGAAGTTAGAGATGACTTTGAGCCACCTTGTAGGGACTGGGAATGTGTTTTTCTTTTGTAATATAGAAAATTTTGGAAACTTGTATGCTTCTTTTTTTTTTCATGACAAATTTGATAGTTCTCCAGTAGGAACCAGAGACTTAGATGTTGTTGTTGTTTAAGATTTAGTTATTTATTTTATGTATGTGAGATCACTGTCATTCTCTTCAGACACACAAGAAGAGGGCATCAGAGCCCTCATGATGAACCGCCATGTGGGTGCTGGGAATTGAACTCAGGACCTCTGGAAGAGCAGTCAGTGCTCTTAACTGTTGGGCCACCTCTTCAGCCCCAGACTTAGATGTTTTAAAAAATTAAATTAGTAAAAATACTTTTTTTTATAATGGAAAATGATCCTTTTGATCTTCACTCAGCTTCAAGAATCCTAAACACAAGTGGTCAAAATTTAGAGAAAAACTGACCATGGGTTTCCACTCCCAACTGATATATCCACAACACAGTCTTAGGTGTGGACCTAAGACTCAGGGAGCATCAAGGAAGACCAGAATAGCTACTTCAAGAAAGAGAAGGAAGGAAGGAAGGA